>SJYW01045455.1:393518-437484 GCA_006410735.1 Raphicerus campestris
CAAGGAGATTTTAACTGAAGAATGATAACTTCTTGAAAAAATTCTTGAGGATTTAGTATATTAAATTCTTTAATATACAGGGATAGATATGGGTATGTGTGTGAGGTGCCAAGTGAATAGCAAAAAGACTCAGTTGAAAATAATGTCTTTTCCAGAAACTGTACATCTAAACTTCCCCTTTTTCCCTTGCATCAAACCAATAATAATTTGCTATTCACTGGGACTTTTCAATTTATCTACTCTTCTTTAAGAATTGGCAAAATTTGGTAAGGTAAACAAAAGGTATGGTCTGTAATAGATTCCTGGTGTAATTTTAAAATGGAAGCTGGAAGACATAGCAAAGACTTTCTCCTATTTTGCCTAAAATAAATGACATTTTATTAATGTCATTTAATAAATTAATGAACTAAATTAATAAATCTTAGAATCATTTTCCAACTGACCTGTATCTAAAATTACTGGGTAAGCTGTCTAATTTTTATTACCTAGTGCACAGAATAAATTCTCATTTTAAAGATTCTGGCAACATGGGAGTATGGAGAATGGATTTTTTAAATTGATTTATGATATTGTGCTAGTTGAGGTATACAGCAAAGTGATTTGATTATACATATGTATGTGTATACATCTGTATTCTTTTTCTTCATTCTTTTCTATTTTAGGTTATTACAAGATATCAGATATAGTTCCTTGTGCTATACAGTAAATTTTTGTGATCTGTGAGAATGAATTTTGAATCTCTGCCCTCATCTTTCTCTTTGTGCCTTCTCTTTTAGTATGCATAATCACCACAAATCACTCAGTGTTCATATTTTCAGTCCTATTTGGGTTTGATGGGCTGAGTTGCAGTTATTTTTGACATATATTTTTTTAATTCCTGCATATACTTATCACTTTCTCTTGACAGTCTTTGACATTGAGTATATTCTTACGTAGTTGATCTGATCAAGATATTTCTACCAATCAAAGAAGATGGGGGTTAAATGTGGAGCTCGGGGCAGGGGGGCGGTACTAGAAAAGCATTTCTTTAGTGCGTGCTGCCTCTGCCTGATCCAGGAAAGCCCTGGAACAGGTATGGTATCCCTGGGGAAGCCTGTAACCCAAGGGGCCTATGTCATAGTTGTCCTCATCGGGAAATCCTTTGGCACCATTGCCTGAGGTATCTTGCTTCTAACCTTGGCCAGGCTTGAGAAGACCAAAAGAGAATTAGGAGCAGTGCCCTTCCCAGATTAAATAAATTATCTGGATTTGTACAGAGATTCTTTTGTGAAGCAGTTTATTCTGATGAGTAGAGCTGATATCCTTTGTGTCAACTTGAGCTCTGTGACTTTGGATGATTCCTGTCCCTTGGAGACAGTCACTTAAGAGCTGTCCTTCATGTTTTTGTTGTCCTTCTGCACCTTGATCTTGGTTTCACCATGGACCTGCTCTGGTTATCTGTATTAATCCCCAAAGTCCAGTCACTCTCACACCCACCTTCTTTGTCAAGACTTGTGAATGTCATTGGTGGAATTCACAAAACCCTGCTGCCTGGATCTGCTATAAACTCTTACCAGCATGGCTGAACCATATCCATCCTCTGCTGGGACACCCTTTCACTGCTTCTCTATCATCCTATTTTCATCCCCGTTCCCCCAGCTCACTGCCTGCCTCTTCCTCTCCTGCTTTGCAAATGACCTCATCTCCTGTTTACCCGAAAGGAAGACGGCCTGTTTGTCGCCTGCCTCACACCTTCAGAGTCTCTTTTCCCCGTGAATCCAAGGAGAGGCCCTTTATCCTTGATAAGATTACCCACCTTGTCTGCTGTGTCAATTGTTTTCTGGACTTTTCTACAAGATATTTGTAGAGCATACATGTGCCTTTTAAGCAAGGGGGTTAGACCAAGATTTTCCTGTTCGGTTACCCGTCTGTATTTTTAGCACCTCACTAGCTTGCCCCTTTCTGCCTACAAACATTTATCTCTAATCCTAAAGATAAATCTCTCAACTCTGCTTTCTGACCCTCACTCTTACCAATGCCTTTGAAGCTCAGTCATGGCCTCCCATCCACCAAAGACCTGACATGTCTCTGCTCTGTCATCCTCACCTCTCTGAAATAGCTGATGCTGGCAACCCACCCTAGAAGCCACGTCCATCCTTCGACCTCTGCCTGGGCTGGCCCCTTCTCAGCCTCTGGGCAGCATCACAACTCCCGCACCTGGTCCTCCCCATCACCCCCTGGCCTCTCCTGACTGCTTAGCGCCAGCCAGGCTCTCCCATGGTCCCAGCCGCACCCCACAGGCCCAGCAGCCCCTCATTCCACACTCCCCAAACCAGACTGCTGCTTACCTTGTTTCTTCAGTTACTTTCAACTGAACCTGAAACTCCTTTTTACTCATATACATTCCTGCTCATGAGGAACTTTTCCTCTTTCTCTTTGATTCTTCAACAGTGTTTCAGGATGATGAAATTAAACGGAATGAGTGATGAGAGGAGAAGCTAGGGCAGCGAGGACATGGGAGGCCAAGCATCAAGGAAAAAGCGGTGTCCTTGTTGAGAGCCCAAGCTCTGATCCCAGGGTTTAAGTCCTGACTCCCCCACTTGCTAGCTATATGACCTAGGGGAAGTCACTTGACCTCTGTGTGCCTTAATTAACCCACCTATAACACAGTAAATAGAAGTATCAAACTCACATTGCTTTTGTGAGGAATAAATGTGTTGATGAGTATGAAAATCTATGTCAGTCACATAGCATGATTATTACTCTTACTGTTGTTACAGGTAACTTAGCATCCCCAGGAAGACAAGCTGAGTGTCCAGATTTCCCTACTCTCCTCCTAATTTATTCCTTCCTCTTTTCTTCTCAGGATAACACCCCTGTCCAGGACACTAAAATGTGAAGAGCACATTGCTTCTAGTGATGAAGCTGCTAGAGCCATGTCTTTGAAAGTAGCAGCAAAGATCAGAGTAACAGCAAAGGGAGCCATTGCAGGACACGATGGGCTGAGAGTCTGAAGTCAGCCTGAAGACACAGGGTGCCATTTCCCAACCTCCACACCCCAGCAGACGGAGAGTGGATCTGAGGGCAGAAGACTTTGATCAGCTTGAGTTTGTGTCACTTGATGGATTTTTTTTTCTTTATTTTTTTTAAGAAGTTATTTTAAAAATTTTGCTGTTTTGACAACTCCCAGGGATACTGGTCAACCTGTGGGGCCCAGATCCACACCCACTTATCCTGACAGCTGACCTCAGAACTGGACTGGCATTTAGCTAATCAGATTGTATTTATATAAAGTGATAGCCTTTTTATTATTCCTAAGTTTTCACGGTTCTCAAATGTAAGTAAAAACTCATTTCAGGTGGCTAGAATCAAAGTAGTATCACTGGAAATATATATCCTTCTGTAAGTTACAGAAGACCTGAAATTGTATGTAGACCCTCAAACAACCTTTCAGCGTGGTCCAAATTTGACTGGTCAACCAATTTTGATAACACTGGACTAGAAGAGATAATTATTGAAACATTAAAAAATATGTGTCTGTTCCAGCGACAGGAGCTTTGAAAGTGAATGTAAAGTCACTTAGTCGTGTCCGACTCTTTGTGACCCCATGGACTGTAGCCTATGAGGTTCCTCCATCCATGGAATTTTCCAGGATTTTCCTTCTCCAGGGAATCTTCCTGACCCAGGTATTGAAACCAGGTCTCCAGCATTGCAAGCAGACGATTTTACTGTCTGAGCCACCAGGGAAGCTCCCCATCTGGAGCTGTCCCATCTGGTAATTCTCTAGTTAGGAATTTTCAACTCATCTCCTTCTGCCAGGGGACAAGGAGGCAGAGGCAGGCAGCAGCTCCTCTGGGAAGGCAGAATGTCAGGAGGCTTCACAGGTCTGCACTTCATTTCCTCTTCCTGAAAGCAGAGCAGTGATACCTGAGCAGTGCCTGCCCTCTGGTTTATCCTGGGAAGATGAAGTTTGTGCTTCCAGAAGGGGAGCCCCGAGCATGAATTAAATATCTCCTGGGAAGTGCACTGGGCATCATGATGTGCAAACTACATAATAAGGACATCCTTCCCTGACTTGAATGGAAACCCAGGGTCTGCTCCCCGACTCAGGAGGCATGGAGTGGGTCGTTGGTCTGGTCTCCCTGAATAGCTCTTGCTTTAACGTTCTGTTGAGAGAGTGCAGGAAGCTACGCTAGAAACAGCGGGCCTGACTACCCCTTTCTTAACATACTCTCTCCCCCCTTCACACACTCCTGCTGAAAGATGCTCGTCCAAATAAATTTTAATCTTTAGAGTTGCTCCTTATTCAGATTTATTTCAGTGTCTCAACATGCAGATTTGGTAGCTGGAGCAGTCGTTTTTCTGGAGGTCTCTTAGACCATACTCTGTCTACTCTGACTTCAAAAAGTAGTTTCCCAGACTAAAAGGCCTTATCTCACCATTGGTACCTCAGTTCTTATCACCTCATTACAGTTTTTCTAACTCCAGAATAGTATTAATATTTTATATATACATTTTTTTAAAAACTATTTTTAAATTGAATGTAGCTTCTAAATCTTGTAATCTAGTGAAGACTGATACTATAATAAGTTTTGTATTTTAGCAGAGTTTGGGAGATATGTGTGTCACTTATTTTGAGATCTATATACTTCTATCATCTATCTACCTATCTAATCTCTTCACAGAGATGTATACCCCCTAAACAATACATGGATTTATTTATATACGTTTTTGGGTTGTTTATATATGCATGCACATATCTAGGCAAGAGTTCTGAGAATGTGAGCTTAGCTGTGGGTGTGTGTGGTGAAAGGGGGAAATCTGCCATTCTTCATTACTAGATAAAGGAATGGAATAGATAAGATGTGAATGTAGAAATAAAGCTCTATCTTACATACCTTACAGTAGCAGATGAAACAGCAATAAAAATGACAAGAATGTGACACTGAAGGAGTGTGTGTGATGCTGTCAAAAGTCTCACCAGTTCCCTGTTAATCGCATATTTGATCTGTTTTGCGAGAACATAGAGACCTATTCCCAGGCATTGTTATTGGTGACTCCTGGTGGGGAATTCATGAAGAGAACAAAGGGCCCTGTTCCTTGTTGATGCTGCAGCCTGGGTGTTTAATGCTCTCTTCTCGAAACACTGTGGTTCAGTGATGCATCACTATAGTTGAGACTAGGACTTCACACTGGGGATTAAAGAAATCCATTTGTGTTTTAGGTGGAACAGTCATTACCAGACCAGGAAGACTTTCTTTCATTCAGGCTCCGTTAATAGGTTGAAGGAAAACACTGTTTCTTCACAGCTACAAGGTTGAAGAAAAGAGTCAGAATCATTCTTCCAATTCCTTTGTAGTCCAGCTTTAATTTTAAACTGTGTTCCTCCTTTCTCCAGAGAGGGAGCATGAGAAAAACCTGACTGTTTTGAAGGAATATGCCAGTGTTGAAAAGGAGCTGTGATGCTGTTTCAGCTGCATGTAGCATTAGGTAACCAACCAGCTATGACCACAAAAACCCCGGAGACTCAGGACTCCACTCTCTTCACTGAGGTCACCCTGAAAAGGATCCAGTTTGCCAGACCAGTTTTGACTTGTGACCAATTGACTAATCATTAACATATGTTAGATAATGGAATAAAGGAGTGGATGGACAAATAGTTTACCATCATCTTTTGGTTAAGTACTCTTGGAGGTGTAAAATTTTAATGCAGTTGAATGAATAAGGACCTTCAGCTGCTAATGAAAGGAACTCAGACTGGCTGATACAAAACAGCTATGTCTATGAATCTCTCTCTCCTCCTCCTCCTTCTCTATTTGCCTTTACACTGAATAATATACATTGACAATCCATGGACAGACCTGAATACAATCAGTTAAGCAATGTCAAGTCTCTATTACTGGTCTCTGCTTTCTTCTATTGACCATAGTCTTAAGTAGGCTTTTCCCAGCCTGCACACCCAATAGAAAGAGCTTACTGTTTCCTAATAACTGTAGGGGAAAAATCCTACAAAGGTTTTCTGTAGGCTCCATGAGGATCACATACCCATGTCTGAACCGATCGCTATGAACAAGGAGATGCAGAGATCAGATCCGCCAGCCCTCAGTCACATGCTCTCTCCTGCAGTTAGGGGCTAGGTGAGTTAGTTCTGTCATCTTCAAGGACCGTGAATGGGAGTAACAGGATGCCTCAAGGTTAAATCAGAGTGCTGTTACTAAAAGAAATGAAGCTGGGTAGGCAACAACGAAAAACAAAACAGAGTCTGAGCAAAATTTAAGTGCTACTCAAATAAAACAATTTGTTTTCAGAAGCCGCCAAAGAAAATAGTCTCATTTTTCATGTGATGTTTGCTGTGTCCAGAGCTAGTCTGGAGCTCCAATGGATTAAGTCAGTGTCTGTGTTGTTCATTGTGCCAGTGCCTCATGTATTATAGGTGCTCAATAAATACTTATTAAGTAAGGAATGACTGAGCTGATTTCAGACTGGAGTAGGATTATCTTCAACATTTATCACTGCCCAACGGCTCCCTCACGAATACCAGATGCCTAAAATGTTTTAATTAGCAACTGATTCCACTGCCTCTAGTCTTCCCATTCAAAATGCATATCCTGAGAAAGAGAATATTTTACACCTTTGTCATCACATCTTGAGTTTGTTCTAGAAAATCTTCTAGAAGGGATTGAAAAAGAACAGCAGAGTACATGAAGGTCTAGTGGTGGTTTACACGCTTTCCTGACTTCCCAGGCTTGCTTAGAGTAAGCCAGGCCCAGTGATGTCATGATCATAATGNACTCAAATAAAACAATTTGTTATCAGAAGCCGCCAAAGAAAATAGTCTCATTTTTCATGTGATGTTTGCTGTGTCCAGAGCTAGTCTGGAGCTCCAATGGATTAAGTCAGTGTCTGTGTTGTTCATTGTGCCAGTGCCTCATGTATTATAGGTGCTCAATAAATACTTATTAAGTAAGGAATGACTGAGCTGATTTCAGACTGGAGTAGGATTATCTTCAACATTTATCACTGCCCAACGGCTCCCTCACGAATACCAGATGCCTAAAATGTTTTAATTAGCAACTGATTCCACTGCCTCTAGTCTTCCCATTCAAAATGCATATCCTGAGAAAGAGAATATTTTACACCTTTGTCATCACATCTTGAGTTTGTTCTAGAAAATCTTCTAGAAGGGATTGAAAAAGAACAGCAGAGTACATGAAGGTCTAGTGGTGGTTTACACGCTTTCCTGACTTCCCAGGCTTGCTTAGAGTAAGCCAGGCCCAGTGATGTCATGATCATAATGCCTATGGAGGCTAAGAAAACCATTACTCCAGTTCTGCTCTCAGAGTCAAGAAGAGCCATGGGAATTCTGGAGAAACCACAACTGCAGTCAAATGGGGCAGGAAACTGTGGTTCTTTGATCCTCCTCAGAGAAAGAAGAGATGATGACTGTGTTAAATGCCTCGCAGTATGAAGGGAGCCACCCACTTCAAAAACAGGAACAAAGAGAATTCTTGACTTCTCTTCCTGGAAAGTTCTGGGCTCTCCGTGGTACCTGCAACACCCTGGCACAGTCAAGGAGATGCCATGAGGGAAACAGGATGTAGAATGAAGAGGTTGAAATGGGCTAGGATTCCTCACTGGGCACTCTTGTCAGTAATGACTCTGGCCCTTGATGGTGTAGTTGTATATGAAATTTTGAAAAAATTACTTGTATTTAGACAAACCAATAATGTCAGTTGCTTCCCAGGTGGCTCAAATGGTAAGGAATCTGCCTGCAAAGCAGGAGACCTGGGTTCAACCATTGGGTTGGGAAGATCTTCTGGAGAAGGGCATGGCAACCCATTCCAGCATTCTTGGCTGCAGAATTCCATGGCAAGAGGAGCCTTGCAGTCTACAGTCCATGGCGTCTCTGAGTGGGACCTGACTGAGCAACAGACATTTTCACTTTCATAATGTCAGTTGGGTTTCCTTGGTGGCTCAGTTCAGTCGCTCTTTGCAACCCCATGGACTGTGGCATGCCAGGCTTCCCTGTCCATCACCACCTCCTGGAGCTTGCTCAAACTCACATCCATCAAGTCAATGATGCCATCCAATCATTTCTTCCTCTGTTGTCCCCTTCTCTTCCTGCCTTCAAGCTTTCTCAGCATCAGGGTCTTTTCCAATGTGTCAGTTCTCTGAATCAGGTGACCAAAGTATTGTAGTTTCAGCTTCAATGTCAGTCCTTCCAATGAATATTCAGGACTGATTTCCTTTAGGATTGACTGGTTGGATCTCTTTGCAGTCCAAGGGACTCTCAAGAGTATTCTCCAACACCACAGTTCAAAAGCATCAATTCTTTGGCACTCAGTTTTCTTTATGGTCCAGCTTTCACATCCATACATGACTCCTGAAAAAACCTAGATGGACCTTTGTTGGCAAAGTAATGTCTCTGTTTTTTAGTACCCTGTCTAGGTTTGTCGTTGCTTTTCTTCCAAGGAGCAAGAGTCTTTTAATTTCATGGCTGCAGTCACCACCTGCAGTGATTTTGGAGCCCAAGAAAATAAAGTCTGTCATTGTTTCCCCATCTATTTGCCATGAAGTGATGGGACTGGATGACATGATCTTTGTTTTCTGAATGCTGAATTTTAAGCCAACTTTTTCACTTTCCCCTTTCACTTTCATCAAGCGGCTCTTTAGTTCTTCTTCCCTTTCTGCCATAAGGTTGGTATCATCTGCATATCTGAAACTTTTGATATTTCTCCTTGCGATCTTGATTCCAGCTTGTGCTTTATCCAGCCCAGCATTTCACATGATGTACTCTGCATAGAAGTTAAATAAGCAGGGTGACAATATACAGACTTGACATACTCCTTTCCCAATTTGGAACCAGTCTGTTGTAACTGTTGCTAGAGTCTGTCTGGTTCTAACTGTTGCTTCTTGACCTGCATACAGGTTTCACAGGAGGCAGGTAAGGAGGTCTGGTATCCCCATCTCTTTAAGAATTTCCCACAGTTTGATGTGATCCACAGAGTCAAAGGCTTTAGTATAGTCAATGAAGAAGTAGATGATTTTTGGAATTCTCTTGCTTTTTCTTTTCTTTTTTTAAAATTTTATTTTTACTTTATTTTACTTTACAATACTGTATTGGTTTTGCCATACATTGACATGAATCTGCCACAGGTGTATACGAGCTCCCAATCCTGAAACCCCTTCTCACCTCCCACCCCATATGATCCAACAGATGTTGGCAATTGGATCTCTGGTTCCTCTGCCTTTTCTAATCCAGCTTGAACATCTGGAAGTTCTCGGTTCACATACTGTTGAAGTCTAGCTTGAAGGATTTTGAGCATTACCTTGCTAGTATGTGAAATGATTGCAATTGTGCAGTAATTTGAACAAACTTTGGCATTGCCCTTCTTTGGGATTGGAAGGAAAACTGACCTTTTCCAGCCCTGTGGCTGCTGCTGAGTTTTCCCAATTTGCTGGCATATTGAGTGCGGCACTTTCACAGCATCATCTTTCAGGATTTGAAATAGCTCACCTGGAATTCCGTTACCTCCACCAGCTCAGTTCGTAGTCATGCTTCCTAAGATCCACTTGACTTCAGACTCTAGGATGTCTGGCTCTAGGTGAGTGATCACACCATTGTGGTGATCTGGGTCATGAAGATCTTTTTTGGATAGTTCTGTGTGTTCCTGCTTACTCTTCTTAATATCTGTTTCCATTAGGTACATACTGTTTCTGTCCTTTATTGTGCCCATCTTTGCATGAAATGTTCCCTTGGTATCTCTAATTTTCATGAAGGGATTTCTAGTCTTTCCCATTCTATTGTTTTCCTGTTTTTGTTGTTGTTGTTGTTGTTGTTGTTTGTTTGTTTTTTTGATCACTGAGGAAGGCTTTCTTATCTCTCCTGGTTATTCTTTGGGACTCTGCATTCAAATGGATGTATCTTTCCTTTTCTCCTTTGCCTTTTGCTTCTCTTCTTTTCTCAGCTATTTGTAAGGCCTCCTCAGGCGACCATTTTGCCTTTTTGCATTTCTGTTTTCTTGGGGATGGTTTTGATCACTGCATCCTGTACAATGTTACAGGCTTCTGTCCAAAGTTCTTCAGGCACTTCTGTCCAAAGTTCTATCAGATCTAATCCCTTGAATCTATTTGTAACTTCCACTGCATAATCATAAGGGAATTGATTTAGGTCATACCTGAATGGCTTAGTGGTTTTCCCTATGTTCTTCAAGTCTGAATTTTGCAATAAGGAGTTCATGTTCTGAACCAGAGTCAGCTTCCAGTCTTATTTTTGCTGACTGTATAGAGCTTCTCCATCTTCATCTGGAAAGAATATAATCATTCTGATTCCAGTATTGATCATCTGGTGATGTCCATGTGTAGAGTCTTCTCTTGTGTTGTTGGAAGAGGGTGTTTGCTATGACCAGCACGTTCTCTTGGTCAAACTGTTAGTTTTTATCCTGCTTCATTTTGTACTCCAAGGCCAAACTTGCCTGTTACTCCAGATATCGCTTGACTTCGACTTTTGCATTCTAGTCCCCTATGATGAAAAGGACACCTTTTTTTTAGTGTTAGTTCTAGAAGGTCTTTAGGTCTTCCTAGAACCCTTCAACTTCAGATTCTTTGGCATTAGTGGTTGGGGGCATAGACATGGATTACTGTGATATTGATTTGCNTCAAAAACTGTTAGTTTTTATCCTGCTTCATTTTGTACTCCAAGGCCAAACTTGCCTGTTACTCCAGATATCGCTTGACTTCGACTTTTGCATTCTAGTCCCCTATGATGAAAAGGACACCTTTTTTTTAGTGTTAGTTCTAGAAGGTCTTTAGGTCTTCCTAGAACCCTTCAACTTCAGATTCTTTGGCATTAGTGGTTGGGGGCATAGACATGGATTACTGTGATATTGATTTGCCCTGGAAACTAATATCATTCTGTCATATTTCAGACTCTTTTGTTGGCTATGCTGGATACTCCATTTTTTCTAAGGGATTCCTGCCCACAGTAGTAGATAAAATGACCATCTAAATTAAATTTGCCCATTCCTGCCTAGTTTAATTCACTGATGCCTAAAATGTTGATGTTCACTCTTGCCATCTCCTGTTGACCACTTTCAATTTACCTCCATTCACAGACCTAACATTCCAGGTTCCTATGCAATATTGCCCTTTATAGCACCAGACTTTACTTCCACCACTAGTTTTCGCTTTTGCTCAGCCTCTTCATTCCTTCTGGCGCTATTCCTTCACTCTTCTCTAGCAGCATATTGGGCACCTACCCAACTGGGAGGTTCATCTCTCAGTGTCATATCTTTTTGCCTTTTCATTCTGTTCATGGGGCTCTCCAGGCAAGAATGCTGAAGTGGTAATTACCTTGTAGCAAAAGCAATAGAATACATTGCTGCTGCTGCTAAGTCATTTCAGTCGTGTCCTCACAGATGGCAGCCCACCAGGCTCCACCGTCCCTGGGATTCTCCAGGCAAGAACTCTGGAGTGTGTTGCCATTTCCTTCTCCAATGCATGAAAGTGAAAAGTGAAAACGAAGTCTTAGTCGTTTCGGACCCTCAGCGACCCCATGGACTGCAGCCTTCCAGGCTCCTCCGTCCATGGGATTTTCCAGGCAGAAGTACTGGAGTGGGATGCCATTGCCTTCTCCGAATAGAATACACAAGTTAAAGTAAAAAACAAAGCAAACAAAAACAGATACAATATGGAATCAGATTTGTTCTTCCCTATGAAGAACAAACGAAGGGGAAGTGGTGCTAGGTCAAAGGTTTTGCCCACTCCCACTGCCTTCTCCACTCCTCCAAGCTAACAAGGCACCAAACCCTGTCTCCCTCCCTGCCCCTTTCATGGTCCTCCCCATCCACCACACCTTCTAAGACCTGGGTAGTTGCTGTGCCTACTATGCCACTTTCTCGCCGTGTCGCCTGAAATACTTAACTGCGAAATGAGGTTAGTACGTTAGAGACAGATTGTTACAGATGCGCAGTGCGTTCAGTACATCCAAGGCTCTAAAAAGAGTGCGTGATCTCAAAATGAACGTTGGAAAAAAAGTTATCTGTCAACACTCTAACCTTTGAGAATTCTGTGTCCCAACACTCCCTTGCAGGGATAAGGTGCATCCTTTCCCATTTCTTGCCAGCTCCTCGAGGTTTTTCCCGCTCCACCCACCCATGACCGTCGTCGGCAGCCGAGCGTCTTCCGGCGGCCAAGCAGAGGCTGGGAATGCGGATGAGGGACGCTGCACAGAGCCAAGTGCTCTGAGGCTGGTCTGAGCTGAGAGCCGCCGGACCTCCCCGCAAGTAGCGAAACTGCGAGCCCCTGGCGGAGTCCGAGACGTCCGAGGGGCCCTGCCTGCGCCCTCCTAGCCCCGGCTT
This sequence comes from Raphicerus campestris, assembly GCA_006410735.1. Classification (NCBI taxonomy): domain Eukaryota; kingdom Metazoa; phylum Chordata; class Mammalia; order Artiodactyla; family Bovidae; genus Raphicerus; species Raphicerus campestris. Next base: position 405,857 of record SJYW01045455.1, read on the forward strand.
CCACCGCCCTGCCGCCCCCGCCTTCCAGGGGCTATCCTGGCTCGTGGAAGGCGGCTTCCCGACTCCTGTGCGGATGGCCGCAGGCGGCGGCGCAGAGCCGAGGAGCCAGAACATAAGACCGACCCGCTGGGAAAAAGTGCACGTCCCTTCCTGGTGTCCCTTTGGGTGGCGAAAAGCGTTTTGACCCGAGACCTGGGAAATGAGACGAGATTCTCCAGCCGAGGTTAGTCGGGTGGTGCAGCTGGCGGTTGGATAAGGCTGAAGTGAGGCTCTTGGAAGCCTTTTGCCGAGAGCGGCTCGTTGGTCTAGGGGTATGATTCTCGCTTCGGGTGCGAGAGGTCCCGGGTTCAAATCCCGGACGAGCCCAGGCCTTTTCTTGCATAAGCGGTACAATTTAAAACCTTTTTCCCCCACATGGCTCATTTATGGCTGAAATGAAACTATTCCAGTTCTTTGAGCTCAAACCTTGACCAAGACGACCAAGTAGTACTTTTCACGAAGTAAAAGATCACATGAAATCAATTCGTACAGTATGTGTTTTTTTTCGTCTGAGGGCAAGATATGAAAATGCTTGTACCACTTTGAAACACACGTGCTCGGAAAGGAGACACGCCTCGTGCGGACCCCGGGGCAGCCCCGGAATACTCCGAGCGTGAGCGCGGCGCGGAGGGTCGGCGGGCCCGGGTGAGCCGGCTTGCAGTCCGCCTCCCACGGTCGCTGTGCAGGCGGACGGGCGCGGGCGTGAGCAGATTTAGGTCGTACTTGTAGGCACCAGAGATGCCCAGCGAACGTGATCGACTCTCGAACTGGCAGGAATCGGATGAGTCTTTTCAGAGCATCGCATCGTTCTCAAAACTTTCTACGTTTTCAGGTTATGTCTTTCAATGGTATTTGAATTTAAAGTGTGCTATAAGTTCAAAAGGTCTCAATTTTGTATTTTTCACAAACATGTATTTATTATATTTATAGATCTAAAGTTAATTTCTTTAGAAATTGATTTAATTCAAAGAAAAAAGGGAGGGCTCGTCCGGGATTTGAACCCGGGACCTCTCGCACCCTAAGCGAGAATCATACCCCTAGACCAACGAGCCACCGTCCGTGGGGTCTTCGTGCCATCATAAAACCAGGAAGAATTACTGACTTCTGCGTTTCCAAGTGGTTGTTTTTTGTCATGTGTTTATATTCCTCAGCTGTTCTGCGTTTTAGTGTAAATGGATTTTCTTTTTCTCTTGATTTTTGAATCAGTAAAAAAACAACGGTGTCACTATCAGTGGAATATTTATAATTTTATTTATATTTATGGCTGATAAACTGCAGTGAGTGTGTGGCAATTTCCCTGTGGCAGGTAGGTTCCAGATTCTCTCCCCTACTGAATTCTGGATGTCGCACTTTCCAATAGTAGTAACATCGTCAGTTTCTTGCCTATACTTTAATCCTAGTGTTCAAAGCACCATCTTTCCGGCCTTGAGTATTGCCATCTATGTGTTTTTAGTCGATCTGTTTTCTTCAGCTGGAAAATCTGTTTCTCATTCTCTCTTTCGACCTTCTCAGAAATTAATCCTTTAACAAATTAAAAACCAATTGTATGCAGTCTTGTCTCTTCTAAACATTAACAGCAGCACTGAATTCTACTGTATAATTGGCAAACAATTGTTATAATTGGTGTCCAATTGTCCCAGTATCTCTAAGGCATGGCTTCTTAACTATATTTTATTTATTTTTAATTTTTTTCCCAAAGAATGTTTCACATACTTATTACTGAGCCACACCGACCTCTAGTGAGGAAACACCGAGTCACACATTTCGTTTCTCCCATGAGCTGTTCAGACAGCAGTGAGTTCGTACTACTGTGATTCAGTTAAGGAGCAAGTGACCTTGCCATAGCATAAATGAGTGCCAATTGTAAATGAGGCTCCTTAGAGGCCCATCTTGAGTCTTCTCCAGTGTCTTTTCTGAGTTATACCTGATTTTATTACCAGTTTTCATTCAAATCCATTGGGGAATGGATTCTGCTTTTGTTTCTTGGTCAGAAATTGCTTGATCTTCAAATTCTTGTGAAAAGAACATGGGGAGAAGTAAATTCAACCGCACAGAGGAAAATGGAGAAGAGAAAAGAGCTTTTGTACTATATTTTAAATTCTTAAATATTTAGTATTGAGGTTTATGCTGGCAAAGCTGGTGCTCAATGACTAATTGCTGAATGACTGCAATATGTTCCAAATTCCTTAAAACTACAAATTTTGGTACTTGGACAATCGGTATTTGTGAATTGCAACTCTAATAAATAACTAACCAGATAGGAAACTACAAGTAGACAGAGTGACTATCCTAAATAGGCCTATTTATTTTATTTCATGTACCATTTATTCATTCGATTGCTCCTTCACTCAAACATTAAGAGGCACTGTGTGTTGCTATTCACTTTCATGCATTGGAGAAGATTGGAAAGAACACTCCAGCGTTCTTGCCTGGAGAATCCCAGGGACGGGGGAGCCTGGTGGGCTTCCGTCTATGGGGTCACACAGAGTTGGACACAACTGAAGCGACTTAGCAGCAGCAGCATGTGTTGTTAACAACACTTTAAGTTGTTAACTTTCTACTTATGGTTCGATGTGAGTAAATTATAGTTCTGGGGTTCTAACATTCAGACCCCACCCTTTGATTTGTTTGAAAACGTCCTAACTTGAGTCTTCACTTCCTAGGTCCCAAAGCAAGGAGGATAAGAATACCCTTTAAAAATATTCATTAGTTCTAGATGTCAGCAGAGTTTATTCATCAGAACCTAACTGGAAAAAAATGTGCCCTGGACACTTAAGAAGTTTCTATTTCTCCTGGAAATGAGGAAACTACAAAATATAACTCGTTAGGTAAAATAATGTAATTACTTCTGTTTTCTGGGAACCTCCATCTTGACAGTTGCCAAGAGGTCTGTTTTTATGCTCACCTTTCCCACTTGAATTTATTATTAAGTTATTATCATTTTAGGGCTTTGTTTCCTATTTCTTCTTCTCTAGTGATTGCAAGGGTTTGTCTTTTATTCTGCAGGTGCCACTAGACTATCACATTTCCCTCCCAATGATGATATAGGAAGACTGACAGTAACAAAACTCAGGATATCAGTTGCCCAACTCACAGTGACAAATGTCTCTATCCCAGCAAGAGGAATGCCTGTGATACCTCTCCAGAGCACATCTTTCCCTTGTAGGTGAAGCAGAAGTAGTACATAGGTGCTATCAGGGTACAGGAAGACAGAGAACCTTGAGGAACATTTTATCCCAGCCACAGTGAATGAACAAGCTGGAGAAACATCCTTCTCCTATACAGTAAACCCTAAAGACCCTGTTATCAAGTTCTCCCATCTTGTGCCTCTGTGCCTGGGGATACCAGGGGCACCAGAGGCGCTAGAAGTTTGATTTTCAGATTTTCAAAATTTTCCTAGGAAAATGCAATCCCTTTCCTGGACTGAGACAGTCTCTGTAGAAATGTTAATGAAACTGATTTAGCTCCAGATAAATCTTTCTCAGTGTGGCCTGGATTCATCTTTGACTCTATCTGATATCCATCAAATCTCAGTGCTCCTGAAATGGCTTGCTATCACCACCCACAGATCACAGCATTCCAATCTTCCTCTGGCAACAGATTTTAAAATAAAGGCAGGGAGAGAATACCACTGAGAGTACAGGAAGCGGAAGAGAATTCTACTACAATCACAACGATGTTGGAAATTTTGGTGCCTGACACTGTCTTTTCTACTTCTCCCATTAATTCCAGCTCTAGAAAATTATGCCCATATATATTTGCTAGCACTAGCTGCTCCTGGGTGCCTCTTCAGTTCAGTTTAGTTCAGTTCAGTTGCTCAGTCGTGTTCAACTCTTTGCGACCCCATAAATCGCAGCACACCAGGCCTCCCTGTCCATCACCAACTCCTAGAGTTCACTCAGACTTGCGTCCATCGAGTCAGTGATGCCATCCAGCCATCTCATCCTCTGTCGTCCCCTTCTTCTCCTGCCCCCAATCCCTCCCAGCATCAGAGTCTTTTCCAATGAGTCAACTCTTCGCATGAGGTGGCCAAAGTACTGGAGTTTCAGCTTTAGCATCATTCCTTCCAAAGAAATCCCAGGGTTGATCTTCAGAATGGACTGGTTGCATCTCCTTGCAGTCCAAGGGACTCTCAAGAGTCTTCTCCAACACCACAGTTCAAAAGCATCAATTCTTTGGCACTCAGCTCTCTTCACAGTCCAACTCTCACATCCATACATGACTACTGGAAGAACCATGGCCTTGACTAGACGGACCTTTGTTGGCAAAGTAATGTCTCTGCTTATGAATATGCTATCTAGGTTGCTCATAACTTTTCTTCCAAGGAGTAAGCATCTTTTAATTTCATGGCTGAGCAACCTAGATAGCATATTCAAAAGCAGAGACATTACTTTGCTCTTATCTGATTTCTATTAAGGGAAGACTTAAAGCCCTGAGATGTTCCCAAGGCCAACCCTCCTTATTGTACTCTCTGTATACTACATGAAGCAGGAAGTCTGAGAGGCCAATGGATCTGTACATAGATAATTATTATCAGACAAGACTCTGCTCATGGTTTTCCTTCTTATTGACTCTGTAGGGAAAATTCTCTTCAAGAAGTCCATTCCTTTCAGAGAAAACACAGTCCATTAAAAAGACTTTACTTATCTGATGAAGTCCTCAATTGATTCTGATTGTATGCCTGGACTGACTGAGCTGAGAAGAGGGGTTTCCAGGAAGTAGAAGCAGGTACCTAAGGAGGAGGAGGTTTGTTAAGTGAGACTCTCAAGTTCACAATAGTGATTGAAAATCCAAAGGTTGGTTTGTTTTCCATTTACTACTATCCTTACAGAAGCATCCAAAACTAGAATGCAAGGACTATGGCCAAAACAACCTCACATGACTTTTTCTTTGTAACTTCTCTTGATTAATTTAATAAACATTCATTATCTATTCAGTCAGCAAATACTTATAATCTACTTATGATCTGATATTGGTTTTTCTGTGGAAACACTTTGCCGCCCTTGCAAGTTCTGGTTTCATGGTGGGCTCTCTTGTTGTTTCCTTGGGCTCCAGACCTACATATCTATCTGCCTTCTAATTGACCATCTGGGTTTTCTCAGAAGTTTCAGCTGTGTTCAAGGCCCAGTTCATTAGCTTTCCTCACAGACCAGGTTCTCTTTCTGTTTTTGTTTTTTTTTTTTTGGATGGGAATTTTTTTCTTTATATACGTATATATGTATATATATAGTATATATATACTATATATATGTTATATATATACATATATAAAGGTCCATCTAGTCAAGGCTATGGTTTTTCCAGTGGGCATGTATGGATGTGAGAGTTGGACTGTGAAGAAGGCTGAGCACCAAAGAACTGATGCTTTTGAACTGTGATGTTGGAGAAGACTCTTGAGAGTCCCTTGGACTGCAAGGAGATGCAACCAGTCCATTCTGAAGGAGATCAACCCTGGGATTTCTTTGGAAGGAATTTAGTTTTCAGCTAAAGCTGAAACTCCAGTACTTTGGCCACCTCATGGGAAGAGCTGACTCATTGGAAAAGACTCTGATGCTGGGAGGGATTGGGGGCAGGAGGAGAAGAGGACGACAGAGGATGAGATGGCTGGATGACATCACGGACTCGATGAACGTGCGTCTGAGTGAACTCTAGGAGATGGTGATGGACAGGGAGGCTTGGCGTGCTGCAATTCATGGGGTCACAAAGAGTCGGACACGGCTGAGCGACTGAACTGAACTGACATATACATATATATATATATATATATCCTTGCACTTGGTGCTGCTTTCTTATTTCTGAGTTTGCTTTTCCTGTTTCTCTCTGGTGAAAATTTATCCAGCCTGTAAAATCCGCTTCAAATGCTATTTCCTTGATGCATCTTTTCTGGACACCTCGTAGGCCAGTGGTTCTCAGAAGAGGAAGTTATCTGTATTGAGTGTGTCATGGGCAGTGGAGAAGCTTTTAACATGACATATATCTTTGAGGATCACTGCCTCTTGGCCTTATATTTCTCCTTGATTCGACCTTCTCTTCAAGCACTGAAAAAAAATTTTAGCTCAGTACTTGCTTGCTACACTGACTGGTAGACTCTGTGCTTCTTGAGAGTAAAGCCTGGGTATTCTACATCTACAGCACATAGTAGGTACTCAGTTAATGCATTTGTAGTCTTTCCAACATATGGCATTCCAAAAACACTTCATGAGGATCTTGCTGACAGAGAAATAAGGTGAAATGGGGTTTTCTTGTTTGTTTAGTTTTCTCTCACTGGGACTACGGTAATTGCTATCAGTCTGCCATACTACAAGGCCAGCAGGCTGAAACAGCAAAAGTATCGGGAAGGCTGTTCATAAGATTGACTTGAAACAAAACCCTGAAATGAGGGGCTGCAGGGGAGTGCTCCTACCCTGCTCTTCTCCCCTCTCATCCTAATTGTCTAATACTTGTTTCCTTCTCCCACACTACAGGCCTCCCACCTGGATTCTTCCTTTTCCTCCTACATCCTCATTTTTCTCATGCTCCTGCCCTTCTGTTTCTCCCTTTCCTAGGGTACTCTCATAAGGACCTTTCCAAACACTTTCCAGAATTTTGGGGCAACCAGTAAGTGGCAGACACTGCTAACCAACTGGAGCCAGCTCAGGCATGGCACTTGCCAATTTTCGATAAATCGAGGGACGTTTTCAAAAGCAAAACCCCATCCACATGTGCTCCAGGTAATAGGAGAGAATTCCCAGTTCTCAACCCTTCTTAGCCAAAAGTGGGAGGGGAAGGGTTCCTTAGAGGAAAGTCAGACAAGATGGAGACTTCTTTTTAAGCTATTAGATTTCTCAATTTGCACATAAATTATCTGAATCTAGGCAAAACAGACTTGGGATACAGGGCAAGGAGGGAAATGTGTTCTATCTCCACGACTGAATCAGAAGTCTCTCCCCATCTCATTCCTTTTTTTTTAAATTGTGTAAACGAACTGCTTCTTTTTCTCTAGGTGAGGCTCTGAGAAGAGCAGAAACGGAGGCGAAGACAATGAAGAGATCCGGGGGGCTGGACGCTCAGAGACGCGCGCAGGCCAGAGAAGACGGGCGAACAGCCACGCAGGCAGGCAGGCGCAGGGCTCGGCGGCGGTCCCTTCGGACAGCCAGGGACCTCCACCGGGGGCAGAAGGAACCCTGGGTGGGACCGAGATGGCGCGGCCCCGCCTGGAGAGAGGGAATGACGGAAGTCGGTGCCTTCCAATCGCGTCCTTCAAAGTGTGCGGGGCAGGCCAATGAGCTGACTGCTGTGGCCAGCGCGGGGCGCAGGCCCTGGCACACTGCTGGCAGGCTGTGGCTGGGGCCGCGAGCGGGGCGCGCGGCGTGGCGCTGCTCGCCGATACCGGCGACGACTAGTCCAGAGCCCTCGGCCAGGAGCCTAGCTAACTGCAGTGGGGACCGGGGCTCAGGGCCGCGGCGGCTGCGGCTGGAGGACGATGGCAGCGCCCGCCGGGGCCGGAGCACTGATTGCATCCCCAGATCGCCGGCGCTGTCTGTGGTCGGTGCTGGCGGCGGCGCTCGGGCTCTGTGAGTGACGCCGGGGCCAGAGCGGGGGCGGCGGGACCTGGTGGCCGGCCGGCGCCTGCGGGGCGCAGGGGTGGGGAGGGGGCGCGGCCTGCGTGCCCTGGGGCCTGGGGAGCTGAGCTGGCGGGCGGGGAGCGCGGGCCCGCAGCCGGCTGGAGAGGCGCAGAGCCTTTTTCTTCTTCCTGGATCCCTGTGTACAGGAGGCGGGGAGAATTCACCACTTTGGTCATTTTAGGGGGCTTTCTGGGGAGGGGGCCCGGCTGGCGGCTGCATTGTGCCTTCGCTGAGTTGCCCACCTTCTTCGCTTGGTGACTCTGGGTCGCCCAGGCCCGACTGGGATTCCGGTTCAGGAACCCGGGCTTCTGGCATTCTCCACCTTTGGGAGTCGGCGGAAGGTTGCAGTATTTTCTTCTGTGAGGCCTTTGTTGGTTTGTTTCCCTGTTGAACGACTTTTGTTTTACCTTGTTGGTTCCGTTTCCAGTGCTCTCCAATCCGTTTTTTAAGTCTCAGAGATGGAAGGGCCCCAGAGTTTCATATGTCTTATCTCTGTAACCTGCAGAGCACCAAGAAGAATTATCATTACTTCTGGGTTAGAGTGCAAAGAGCTGAAATGCCACTGGAATGACCTGGCTTAACAGAGTTTCATGAAATCTATAATAATTCCAGACATAGTCACCATAGTTTGACAAGACATAGGATATTAAAAGGCACATCTGCATTTGTTTAAAAAAAAAATCCACATTTTTTCCTTTGCCAGATACCATAAGTGAGATATAAGGTTAAAAACCTCAGGGTGGATTTACTGAATTGGATGAATTGTTTTCCGGACATCTGTGGTGGTGTCTGCCATAGAACGTTTTTGTGTATTGTTGCTCAAAGCAGTGAACTTGTTGCTGTCTCAGAATGTGGTTAAGTTATGGTTATAAAGAGAGCCAGCTCCTAAGAAACCATGGAAAGAAGTAATTTCTTTGTTTTGCAAAATTATCAGTTGCATCACAGTGTCTGAACATGAAAAACTCAATAATAACTTTTACAGAAAAGCCCTGTATGTAATTTTTGGAGCCAGGAAAAATATTTAATGAATGACTTCAGGAGCTATAAAATATAAATGTAAAAGTCCCTTCACTCTCTGGTGGTTGATAGGTGAAGATATACTTTGTATATATAAGACAATCCATTCTGTATAAATGTCTCTTCTGAAGGGGGGAAAAAGGTTAGGAGCATGTGTTTTTTGGTGGTGGTGGTGGTGATGGTAATATTCATGTTTTAGTGAACAAGTAGAAAATAGCTTAAAACTAATGTGCATCAGAAATCTTGTTTATTCAGACAGAATTATTATGCATGAGAAGCTGACCTCTGTCTTTACTGAGTACAAAAGCAGTCAGAGAAATCTTAATTAAACTCAGAGTACTAAAAAGTAGCTGAACTGAAGAAATAAATATTAATGGATATGAATACAAAAAGATCATCAGAATTACATCAATACATACCTTGGACATAGCTAGCTCTTCAGTAATGGAAGATGAATGCTGATGTCTGAAAGTCAGCAGCTGTTGTTATTGGTTAATTTTAGAAAACTATTCAATGTCTCTTCTTTCAGGTTACCTTTTCTTGTCATGAATACTATATAGAGCAGTTCATGTTTTACAGAAAGCCTTCTTAAGTTTGATCTAGATGCAGTTATTCCACAAACATTTACTAATAATTTTTTAAGTACTAAGCACTGAAAATATTCTAGGAAAGATAGTCCCTGGCCTCACATAATTTGCAGTTCAGTGGGAGAAACAAAGTGTGATAAGCAATAGAAGTCTTTCATTAATGGTTTGCTGTAAAGCACAGAGGAGAGTCATCATCTCAGACTGAATTTCAGACTGCTAAAAGAAAGGGATGCTTGAATTAAGTAGGAATTGGGAGAAAACAGTATATGCAGATTCATGAATGAACCTGTTGGTCAGTCAGCATGGTGAGAGGTTGGAGTGTATAGGAGAGATGGTGGGAGTTGAGGCAGGAGACCCAGCTAGAGGCTCTAACTCCCAATGGACCTTGTTTGCTATTAATAAGGCTGAATTTTATCCTAAGGGTATAGAGAGCCTGTGAAGGATTTCTCTGACTATTGAGATATGAAGGGTGTGTTTGAATGATGTGAGGCTGAAGAAACCAGAGTGTTATGTAAGAAACAAGAGCAGGAGGATTGAAAACCTGAATTAAAGCGGTGGGTTATGAAGAGAGGACATATCCATGAACTTGTTAGAAAGTAAGTTTGATGGGGCTTGGAAATTGATTTGATGTGGACTTAAAAGATGATCCTAAGTTTCATGCTTAGGAGGCTGGGCATAGTTCTGCAAAGTTATGCTTTTCACAGATGAAGAATATGGGATGAGGGAAAAGGAGTGTTGGAGGAAGAGGATGATGAAGTTACTTTTGGGTATGTTGAGTTTAAGATGCTGCTGAAATATCTCAATAGAAATGGGACAGTTGGGTAGGTGAAAAGAAAGTTCTGGAAGGAGATATGGATCTGGGTGGGTAGTAGTTAAAGCTATCCATACTACTACGTAGGTAGTAGTTAAAGCTATGGATTGCTTGGATGAGGTCAGCAAGGGAGAGAGTTCTTGAAAGAAATAGTAGAAGGCCAAGAACAGAGTTGTGGGGTATATGGAACCTGAGAAGGAGACTCGTTGAGTAAGAGAAGCAGAAGAGCGCTGTCTTGGAAACAGAGTGTGAAGCTTTCACTGTGTCAGATGAAGAGTGTGCACACTTCAAGGATTCACTGAATTTGGCAATTGGAATGTCTTTGGTAAGCTTTAGGTAGGCTTGAATACACAGAACATGAAGAAGAAATCTCAGTAGTTTGTACCACCCACTTCAATAAAGGGCACCACCATCCATCTAATTGCTCAACCCAGAAACCTAGGATCCACCCTAATTAAACTTCCTATCCTTCAGTCCCCATATCCATGCAGTTCTCCCATTTCCAAAATACCTCTAGGACTCCCACCTACTTTCTCTTTTCCCTCACCTACTTTTTTCCTATTGGTCTACTCCTAGATTTTTACTCGAAATCACTGTCATTTCTTGGCTATGTTACTGTGGTAACAGTAGCCTCCCAGCTGGACTTGCCATTTCCCCCTTGCGTCTTTTTAGTTCCTTCTTTACACAACCGCAAGAATGATTTTTAGAAAAATGCAAATCAGTTAATGTAGCTTTCTTGTTTGAAATTCTTAATGGCTTCCCATTGCATTCTGAATGACATTCCAACTTCTTTCCATGGCCTACAGTTCTCTACATGATCTGGCTTCTGCCTGCCACTCTGACTTCAGCTTTTGCCCCTTGCTCACATTCAAGTTATGCTGCCATCTTTCTTGGAGAAGGAAGCGGCAATCCACTCCAGTGTTCTTGCCTAGAGAATCTCAGGGATGGAGGAGCCTAGGGGGCTACCGTCTGTGGGGTTGCACAGAGTCAGACACGACTGAAGTGACTTAGTGGCGGCAGCAGCAGCCATCTTTCTGCCCTTCGACACTCATTCCCATCTCAGGTCCTTGCACTTGATACCTGATGTGCCCTTTCCCCAGAACTGCCCAGAGCGGTCTGATTTTCATCAGTGAGGCCTTAGCCTAAGTGTCACTTCCTCAGAGAGGCCTTCTCCAATCACTCTATGCAGTGGGGTTCCCTGTTATTATTTCTTTCTTCATTTCAGTTCAATTCAGTCGCTCAGTCATGTCCAACTCTTGGTGACCCCCATGAATTGCAGCACGCCAGGCCTCCCTGTCCATCACCAACTCCCGGAGTTCACCCAAACTCATGTCCATTGAGTCTGNTTTATCCAGCCTGTAAAATCCGCTTCAAATGCTATTTCCTTGATGCATCTTTTCTGGACACCTCGTAGGCCAGTGGTTCTCAGAAGAGGAAGTTATCTGTATTGAGTGTGTCATGGGCAGTGGAGAAGCTTTTAACATGACATATATCTTTGAGGATCACTGCCTCTTGGCCTTATATTTCTCCTTGATTCGACCTTCTCTTCAAGCACTGAAAAAAAATTTTAGCTCAGTACTTGCTTGCTACACTGACTGGTAGACTCTGTGCTTCTTGAGAGTAAAGCCTGGGTATTCTACATCTACAGCACATAGTAGGTACTCAGTTAATGCATTTGTAGTCTTTCCAACATATGGCATTCCAAAAACACTTCATGAGGATCTTGCTGACAGAGAAATAAGGTGAAATGGGGTTTTCTTGTTTGTTTAGTTTTCTCTCACTGGGACTACGGTAATTGCTATCAGTCTGCCATACTACAAGGCCAGCAGGCTGAAACAGCAAAAGTATCGGGAAGGCTGTTCATAAGATTGACTTGAAACAAAACCCTGAAATGAGGGGCTGCAGGGGAGTGCTCCTACCCTGCTCTTCTCCCCTCTCATCCTAATTGTCTAATACTTGTTTCCTTCTCCCACACTACAGGCCTCCCACCTGGATTCTTCCTTTTCCTCCTACATCCTCATTTTTCTCATGCTCCTGCCCTTCTGTTTCTCCCTTTCCTAGGGTACTCTCATAAGGACCTTTCCAAACACTTTCCAGAATTTTGGGGCAACCAGTAAGTGGCAGACACTGCTAACCAACTGGAGCCAGCTCAGGCATGGCACTTGCCAATTTTCGATAAATCGAGGGACGTTTTCAAAAGCAAAACCCCATCCACATGTGCTCCAGGTAATAGGAGAGAATTCCCAGTTCTCAACCCTTCTTAGCCAAAAGTGGGAGGGGAAGGGTTCCTTAGAGGAAAGTCAGACAAGATGGAGACTTCTTTTTAAGCTATTAGATTTCTCAATTTGCACATAAATTATCTGAATCTAGGCAAAACAGACTTGGGATACAGGGCAAGGAGGGAAATGTGTTCTATCTCCACGACTGAATCAGAAGTCTCTCCCCATCTCATTCCTTTTTTTTTAAATTGTGTAAACGAACTGCTTCTTTTTCTCTAGGTGAGGCTCTGAGAAGAGCAGAAACGGAGGCGAAGACAATGAAGAGATCCGGGGGGCTGGACGCTCAGAGACGCGCGCAGGCCAGAGAAGACGGGCGAACAGCCACGCAGGCAGGCAGGCGCAGGGCTCGGCGGCGGTCCCTTCGGACAGCCAGGGACCTCCACCGGGGGCAGAAGGAACCCTGGGTGGGACCGAGATGGCGCGGCCCCGCCTGGAGAGAGGGAATGATGGAAGTCGGTGCCTTCCAATCGCGTCCTTCAAAGTGTGCGGGGCAGGCCAATGAGCTGACTGCTGTGGCCAGCGCGGGGCGCAGGCCCTGGCACACTGCTGGCAGGCTGTGGCTGGGGCCGCGAGCGGGGCGCGCGGCGTGGCGCTGCTCGCCGATACCGGCGACGACTAGTCCAGAGCCCTCGGCCAGGAGCCTAGCTAACTGCAGTGGGGACCGGGGCTCAGGGCCGCGGCGGCTGCGGCTGGAGGACGATGGCAGCGCCCGCCGGGGCCGGAGCACTGATTGCATCCCCAGATCGCCGGCGCTGTCTGTGGTCGGTGCTGGCGGCGGCGCTCGGGCTCTGTGAGTGACGCCGGGGCCAGAGCGGGGGCGGCGGGACCTGGTGGCCGGCCGGCGCCTGCGGGGCGCAGGGGTGGGGAGGGGGCGCGGCCTGCGTGCCCTGGGGCCTGGGGAGCTGAGCTGGCGGGCGGGGAGCGCGGGCCCGCAGCCGGCTGGAGAGGCGCAGAGCCTTTTTCTTCTTCCTGGATCCCTGTGTACAGGAGGCGGGGAGAATTCACCACTTTGGTCATTTTAGGGGGCTTTCTGGGGAGGGGGCCCGGCTGGCGGCTGCATTGTGCCTTCGCTGAGTTGCCCACCTTCTTCGCTTGGTGACTCTGGGTCGCCCAGGCCCGACTGGGATTCCGGTTCAGGAACCCGGGCTTCTGGCATTCTCCACCTTTGGGAGTCGGCGGAAGGTTGCAGTATTTTCTTCTGTGAGGCCTTTGTTGGTTTGTTTCCCTGTTGAACGACTTTTGTTTTACCTTGTTGGTTCCGTTTCCAGTGCTCTCCAATCCGTTTTTTAAGTCTCAGAGATGGAAGGGCCCCAGAGTTTCATATGTCTTATCTCTGTAACCTGCAGAGCACCAAGAAGAATTATCATTACTTCTGGGTTAGAGTGCAAAGAGCTGAAATGCCACTGGAATGACCTGGCTTAACAGAGTTTCATGAAATCTATAATAATTCCAGACATAGTCACCATAGTTTGACAAGACATAGGATATTAAAAGGCACATCTGCATTTGTTTAAAAAAAAAATCCACATTTTTTCCTTTGCCAGATACCATAAGTGAGATATAAGGTTAAAAACCTCAGGGTGGATTTACTGAATTGGATGAATTGTTTTCCGGACATCTGTGGTGGTGTCTGCCATAGAACGTTTTTGTGTATTGTTGCTCAAAGCAGTGAACTTGTTGCTGTCTCAGAATGTGGTTAAGTTATGGTTATAAAGAGAGCCAGCTCCTAAGAAACCATGGAAAGAAGTAATTTCTTTGTTTTGCAAAATTATCAGTTGCATCACAGTGTCTGAACATGAAAAACTCAATAATAACTTTTACAGAAAAGCCCTGTATGTAATTTTTGGAGCCAGGAAAAATATTTAATGAATGACTTCAGGAGCTATAAAATATAAATGTAAAAGTCCCTTCACTCTCTGGTGGTTGATAGGTGAAGATATACTTTGTATATATAAGACAATCCATTCTGTATAAATGTCTCTTCTGAAGGGGGGAAAAAGGTTAGGAGCATGTGTTTTTTGGTGGTGGTGGTGGTGATGGTAATATTCATGTTTTAGTGAACAAGTAGAAAATAGCTTAAAACTAATGTGCATCAGAAATCTTGTTTATTCAGACAGAATTATTATGCATGAGAAGCTGACCTCTGTCTTTACTGAGTACAAAAGCAGTCAGAGAAATCTTAATTAAACTCAGAGTACTAAAAAGTAGCTGAACTGAAGAAATAAATATTAATGGATATGAATACAAAAAGATCATCAGAATTACATCAATACATACCTTGGACATAGCTAGCTCTTCAGTAATGGAAGATGAATGCTGATGTCTGAAAGTCAGCAGCTGTTGTTATTGGTTAATTTTAGAAAACTATTCAATGTCTCTTCTTTCAGGTTACCTTTTCTTGTCATGAATACTATATAGAGCAGTTCATGTTTTACAGAAAGCCTTCTTAAGTTTGATCTAGATGCAGTTATTCCACAAACATTTACTAATAATTTTTTAAGTACTAAGCACTGAAAATATTCTAGGAAAGATAGTCCCTGGCCTCACATAATTTGCAGTTCAGTGGGAGAAACAAAGTGTGATAAGCAATAGAAGTCTTTCATTAATGGTTTGCTGTAAAGCACAGAGGAGAGTCATCATCTCAGACTGAATTTCAGACTGCTAAAAGAAAGGGATGCTTGAATTAAGTAGGAATTGGGAGAAAACAGTATATGCAGATTCATGAATGAACCTGTTGGTCAGTCAGCATGGTGAGAGGTTGGAGTGTATAGGAGAGATGGTGGGAGTTGAGGCAGGAGACCCAGCTAGAGGCTCTAACTCCCAATGGACCTTGTTTGCTATTAATAAGGCTGAATTTTATCCTAAGGGTATAGAGAGCCTGTGAAGGATTTCTCTGACTATTGAGATATGAAGGGTGTGTTTGAATGATGTGAGGCTGAAGAAACCAGAGTGTTATGTAAGAAACAAGAGCAGGAGGATTGAAAACCTGAATTAAAGCGGTGGGTTATGAAGAGAGGACATATCCATGAACTTGTTAGAAAGTAAGTTTGATGGGGCTTGGAAATTGATTTGATGTGGACTTAAAAGATGATCCTAAGTTTCATGCTTAGGAGGCTGGGCATAGTTCTGCAAAGTTATGCTTTTCACAGATGAAGAATATGGGATGAGGGAAAAGGAGTGTTGGAGGAAGAGGATGATGAAGTTACTTTTGGGTATGTTGAGTTTAAGATGCTGCTGAAATATCTCAATAGAAATGGGACAGTTGGGTAGGTGAAAAGAAAGTTCTGGAAGGAGATATGGATCTGGGTGGGTAGTAGTTAAAGCTATCCATACTACTACGTAGGTAGTAGTTAAAGCTATGGATTGCTTGGATGAGGTCAGCAAGGGAGAGAGTTCTTGAAAGAAATAGTAGAAGGCCAAGAACAGAGTTGTGGGGTATATGGAACCTGAGAAGGAGACTCGTTGAGTAAGAGAAGCAGAAGAGCGCTGTCTTGGAAACAGAGTGTGAAGCTTTCACTGTGTCAGATGAAGAGTGTGCACACTTCAAGGATTCACTGAATTTGGCAATTGGAATGTCTTTGGTAAGCTTTAGGTAGGCTTGAATACACAGAACATGAAGAAGAAATCTCAGTAGTTTGTACCACCCACTTCAATAAAGGGCACCACCATCCATCTAATTGCTCAACCCAGAAACCTAGGATCCACCCTAATTAAACTTCCTATCCTTCAGTCCCCATATCCATGCAGTTCTCCCATTTCCAAAATACCTCTAGGACTCCCACCTACTTTCTCTTTTCCCTCACCTACTTTTTTCCTATTGGTCTACTCCTAGATTTTTACTCGAAATCACTGTCATTTCTTGGCTATGTTACTGTGGTAACAGTAGCCTCCCAGCTGGACTTGCCATTTCCCCCTTGCGTCTTTTTAGTTCCTTCTTTACACAACCGCAAGAATGATTTTTAGAAAAATGCAAATCAGTTAATGTAGCTTTCTTGTTTGAAATTCTTAATGGCTTCCCATTGCATTCTGAATGACATTCCAACTTCTTTCCATGGCCTACAGTTCTCTACATGATCTGGCTTCTGCCTGCCACTCTGACTTCAGCTTTTGCCCCTTGCTCACATTCAAGTTATGCTGCCATCTTTCTTGGAGAAGGAAGCGGCAATCCACTCCAGTGTTCTTGCCTAGAGAATCTCAGGGATGGAGGAGCCTAGGGGGCTACCGTCTGTGGGGTTGCACAGAGTCAGACACGACTGAAGTGACTTAGTGGCGGCAGCAGCAGCCATCTTTCTGCCCTTCGACACTCATTCCCATCTCAGGTCCTTGCACTTGATACCTGATGTGCCCTTTCCCCAGAACTGCCCAGAGCGGTCTGATTTTCATCAGTGAGGCCTTAGCCTAAGTGTCACTTCCTCAGAGAGGCCTTCTCCAATCACTCTATGCAGTGGGGTTCCCTGTTATTATTTCTTTCTTCATTTCAGTTCAATTCAGTCGCTCAGTCATGTCCAACTCTTGGTGACCCCCATGAATTGCAGCACGCCAGGCCTCCCTGTCCATCACCAACTCCCGGAGTTCACCCAAACTCATGTCCATTGAGTCTGTGATACCATCCAGCCATCTCATCCTCTGTCATCCCCTTCTCCTCCTGCCCCCAATCCCTCCCAGCATCAGAGTCTTTTCTAATGAGTCAGCGCTTCGCATCAGGTGGCCAAAGTATTGGAGTTTCAGGTTTAGCATCAGTCCTTCCAGTGAATACCCAGGACTGATCTCCTTTAGAATGAACTGGTTGGATCTCCATGCTGTCCAAGGGACTCTCAAGAGTCTTCTCCAACACCACAGTTCAAAAGCGTCAATTCTTCTGCGCTCAGCTTTCTTTACAATCCAACTCTCACATCCATACATGACCACTGGAAGAACCATAGTCTTGACTAGACGGACCTTTGTTGGCAAAGTGATGTCTCTGCTTTTGAATGTGCGATCTAGGTTGGTCATAACTTTCCTTCCAAGGAGTAAGCGTCTTTTAATTTCATGGCTACAATCACCATCTGCAGTGATTTTGGAGCCCCAAAATATAAAGTCAGCCACTGTTTCCCCATCTATTTGGCATGAAGTAAGAGCCTCTTGATGAAAGTGAAAGAGAAAAGTGAAAAAGTTGGCTTAAAGCTCAGCATTCAGAAAACAAAGATAATGGCATCCGGTCCCATCACTTCATGGGAAATAGATGGAGAAACAGTGTCAGACTTTATTTTTTGGGGCTCCAAAATCACTGCAGATGGTGACTGCAGCCATGAAATTAAAAGACGCTTAGTCCTTGGAAGAAAAGTTATGACCAAACTAGATCGTATATTCAAAAGCAGAGACATTACTTTGCCGACTAAGATCCGTCTAGTCAAGGCTATGGTTTTTCCTCTGGTCATGTATGGATGTGAGAGTTGGACTGTGAAGAAAGCTGAGCGCCAAAGAATTGATGCTTTTGAACTGTGGTGTTGGAGAAGACTCTTGAGAGTCCCTTGGACTGCAAGGAGATCCAACCAGTCCATTGTGAAGGAGATCAACCCTGGGACTTCTTTGGAAGGAATTANTCATCAGTGAGGCCTTAGCCTAAGTGTCACTTCCTCAGAGAGGCCTTCTCCAATCACTCTATGCAGTGGGGTTCCCTGTTATTATTTCTTTCTTCATTTCAGTTCAATTCAGTCGCTCAGTCATGTCCAACTCTTGGTGACCCCCATGAATTGCAGCACGCCAGGCCTCCCTGTCCATCACCAACTCCCGGAGTTCACCCAAACTCATGTCCATTGAGTCTGTGATACCATCCAGCCATCTCATCCTCTGTCATCCCCTTCTCCTCCTGCCCCCAATCCCTCCCAGCATCAGAGTCTTTTCTAATGAGTCAGCGCTTCGCATCAGGTGGCCAAAGTATTGGAGTTTCAGGTTTAGCATCAGTCCTTCCAGTGAATACCCAGGACTGATCTCCTTTAGAATGAACTGGTTGGATCTCCATGCTGTCCAAGGGACTCTCAAGAGTCTTCTCCAACACCACAGTTCAAAAGCGTCAATTCTTCTGCGCTCAGCTTTCTTTACAATCCAACTCTCACATCCATACATGACCACTGGAAGAACCATAGTCTTGACTAGACGGACCTTTGTTGGCAAAGTGATGTCTCTGCTTTTGAATGTGCGATCTAGGTTGGTCATAACTTTCCTTCCAAGGAGTAAGCGTCTTTTAATTTCATGGCTACAATCACCATCTGCAGTGATTTTGGAGCCCCAAAATATAAAGTCAGCCACTGTTTCCCCATCTATTTGGCATGAAGTAAGAGCCTCTTGATGAAAGTGAAAGAGAAAAGTGAAAAAGTTGGCTTAAAGCTCAGCATTCAGAAAACAAAGATAATGGCATCCGGTCCCATCACTTCATGGGAAATAGATGGANTCCTTTTCCTTCTTGGAACCAGTCTTGGCCCTTTGTTTATGTCCTTATTGTAATTTCTCACTGTTTGGTGGTTCTCTTTTCTCTTTCACTAGAATCCAGAACAAAGATCGTGTTGCTCTTGTTTATAGAAGTGTCCCTAGGGCTTAGTGTACTGAATATGATAGATACTAATAAATATTTATTAGATGGCAGGGAGGCTTAGGCATGTCTTGGTAACAGTTTATTAGCAGTTTGCTGCGTGTGTTAGGATTTGGCCTGGCACATAGGAGGTATCCAAGAAATGTTTGTTGTAAGAAGGAATATTTTTTCCAAGTTGATTTTTATGCATTATCTGATAATTTTCATTCTTTAAGTACTGTTTCACATTCCTCAGATATATATGGAATAAATTAACATTCTTCGATCTCTTTAGGCACTATAATTCTGGGATTACTACTTATTATGTACTATAATTGTTTTATCATGTTTGTTGTAGTATATAAGTGTTTTATCCATAAAACTTTTCTGTTTTTTGGTGCTTGTTGCTGTCTCAAATGCAGACTTGAGACACTTCCGCTATAGTTCAAAGGCCACTAATCTCATTACCAATTCCCTCAGCCTTTTAGTTCGTATTTACTAGTTGGGATAATAAAATAAAAATTTAGTCTTTTTTTGTTTTTTTAATATTCTACCGCACATTTTTGTCTGAACTCCAGGGTATTAAGTGGGCTCAGAAGCTGCCAAAAAAAGACAATATTAAGTGAAAGATATATGTATAAAGTGCATACAATGTGAATTTGTGTTTTTACAAAGTCTTTATTCACTTATTCGACCAAATGAACGCCTTCTGTGTGCCGGGCACTGTTCAGGCACCTTGGATGCAGCAGGGAGCCTAGATTCTAGTGGGAGTGACAGACTATTCAAATTAATAATGGATACAAAGGGCAGTTGGTCCTTTGGCCGTCACAATTTAAGATATTCACCAGTTGTGAAAGTTTGCAGTCAAAAAAAAGAGACTTTTCTGTTGTGCCTGCAGTGCTCCCAGGAGAATGCGATGGCACCCCTCTCCAGTACTCTTGCCTGGGAAATCTCACGGACGGAGGTGCCTGGTAGGCTGCAGTCTATGGGGTCTCGAGGAGTCAGACACGGCTGAGCGACTTCACTTTCACGCATTGGAGAAAGAAATGGCAACCCACTCCAGTGTTCTTGCCTGGAGAATCCCAGGGATGGGGGAGCCTGGTGGCCTGCTATCTGTAGGGTCGCACAGGGTCAGACACGACTGAAGCGCTTAGCAGCAGCAGCAGGAGCACTCCCGATCCTGGGGGCATGGGTTCCATCCCTGGTCAGGGAACTAAGATCCCACATGCCATGCTGTGTGGCCAAAAAAAAATAAAAAGAAAAAAAAAGGAGAGAAAGTGAATCCTATTGGCATTACAAAATAGATGTTTTTTAAACTTATGAAGGATCCACCGTGGGATTCCATTAATGGTTGCTCTTTCCTGCTGAGTTTAAAATGTGATTTAATTTGGGAAAACATGATATACACAGTTTTTCAGAAATATTGCTGCCTCCTTTCCACCTGATAAATGCTGGTCTACTAAGTATTTCTCACATTCCTTTCTATTGTGACTAAAGCTGATTTTGTGTAGCCTTAATCACATTTCTTGTAGATGAGTAGAATCTTCTAACTGGAACCCAGCTGTGTTTTTACTGAAGTTGTAGTTTTTATCTGAGAATTTGGATTCTCTGTGTAGGATATGCATCTCACATATTGCAAAGATTATTTTAAAATATTTTTTGACATATACACACTGCTATATTTATTATTCATTTTTGGCTGCACTGAGTCTTCAGTGCTGCATGCAGGCTTTCTCTAGTTGCTGAGAGTGGCAGCTACTCTTAGTTGTGATGCACGGGCTTCTCGTTGCAATAGCTTCTTTTGTTGCAGATCACAGGCTCTAGGCACATGGACGTCAGTAACTGCAGCATACAGGCTTAGTAGCTGACTTGCTGGCTCTAGGGCACTCGGGCTTCAGTAGTTGTGGCACAGAGGCTCACTACGTGTGGTTTGTGGGCCCTAGAGCGTAGGTGTGGCACATAGGATCTAGAGTGTGGGCTCAGTGGTTGTGGCCTAGGCACATGTGGCACCTGCCCAGACCAGGGATCAAAGCCCTGTCCCCTTGGGCAGGCAGGTTCTTATCCACTGAGCCATCAGGGAAGTCCCACAAAGATTTTAATCTTGCTTTCAAAGATTATTGGTGTCATTTTTTAAAAAAGAGAATAAATGGTTTGCTTTGACATGGAATTCATTATAGATTAGTTTGGTCTTTCTAGCCTCCATTAAAGGAAATTTAATTATTAAAAAACTAGAGGCATTGCCTGAAGTCTTAAGTATCTTAATGCTCTTGGTCTTGCTCCCTAAGGCTGGTGAGGTATGAAGCCTTTGCATACCTTGAATGATAGTCCTTTCTTCCTTTTCTACTTTTGTTTTGCCAAATATTTGACATTAGCGATGCCCAAAGTCATTGGAATTTTGGCTGTTTAGAAGGTGGAGGTCGGTTGGCTTTGTGATTATTCAGTTCAGTTCAGTCGCTCAGTCCTGTCTGACTATCTGACCCCATGGACTGCAGCCCACCAGGCCTCCCTGTCCATCACCAACTCCTGGAGCTTCTTCAAACTCATGTCCATTGAGTCAATGATGCCATGCAATCATCTTATCCTCTGCTGTGCTCTTCTCCTCCTGCCCTCGGTCTTCAAATGAATCAGTTCTTCACATCAGGTGACCAAAGTATTAGAGTTTCAGCTTCAGCAACAGTCCTTCCAATGAACACCCAGGACTGATCTCCTTTAGAATGGACTGGTTGGATCTCATTGAAGTCCAAGGGACTCTCAAGAGTCTTTTCCAATACCCCAGTTCAAAAGCATCAGTTCTTCCACGCTCAGCTTTCTTTATAGTCCAACTCTCACAGCCATACATGACTACCGGAAAAACCATAGCTTTGACTAGACGGACCTTTGTTGGCAAAGTAATGTCTCTGCTTCTTAATATGCTGTCTGGGTTGGTCATAACGTTTCTTCCAAGGAGCAAGTATCTTTTAATTTCATGGCTGCAGTCACCATCTGCAGTGATTTTGGAGGCCAAAAAAATAAGGTCAGCCACTATTTCCACTGTTTCCCCATCTATTTCCCATGAAGTGATGGGGACCGGATATCATGATCTTAGTTTTTGAATGTTGAGTTTTAAGCCAACTTTTTCACTCTTCTTTCCCTTTCATCGAGACTTTTTAGTTCTTCGTTTTCTGTCATAAGGGTGGTGTCATCTGCATATCTGAGGTTATTGATATTTCTCCCAGCAGTCTTGATTCTAGCTTGTGCTTCATCCAGCCTAGCATTTCTCATGATGTTCTCTGCATATAAGTTAGATAAGCAGGGTGACAATATACAGCCTTGACATATCCCTTTCCCTATTTGAAACCAGTCTGTTGTTTCATGTCCATTTCTATCTGTTTCTTCCTGACCTGCATACAGATTTCTCAAGAGGCAGGTCAGGTGNGAGCCTGGTGGCCTGCTATCTGTAGGGTCGCACAGGGTCAGACACGACTGAAGCGCTTAGCAGCAGCAGCAGGAGCACTCCCGATCCTGGGGGCATGGGTTCCATCCCTGGTCAGGGAACTAAGATCCCACATGCCATGCTGTGTGGCCAAAAAAAAAGAAAAAGAAAAAAAAAGGAGAGAAAGTGAATCCTATTGGCATTACAAAATAGATGTTTTTTAAACTTATGAAGGATCCACCGTGGGATTCCATTAATGGTTGCTCTTTCCTGCTGAGTTTAAAATGTGATTTAATTTGGGAAAACATGATATACACAGTTTTTCAGAAATATTGCTGCCTCCTTTCCACCTGATAAATGCTGGTCTACTAAGTATTTCTCACATTCCTTTCTATTGTGACTAAAGCTGATTTTGTGTAGCCTTAATCACATTTCTTGTAGATGAGTAGAATCTTCTAACTGGAACCCAGCTGTGTTTTTACTGAAGTTGTAGTTTTTATCTGAGAATTTGGATTCTCTGTGTAGGATATGCATCTCACATATTGCAAAGATTATTTTAAAATATTTTTTGACATATACACACTGCTATATTTATTATTCATTTTTGGCTGCACTGAGTCTTCAGTGCTGCATGCAGGCTTTCTCTAGTTGCTGAGAGTGGCAGCTACTCTTAGTTGTGATGCACGGGCTTCTCGTTGCAATAGCTTCTTTTGTTGCAGATCACAGGCTCTAGGCACATGGACGTCAGTAACTGCAGCATACAGGCTTAGTAGCTGACTTGCTGGCTCTAGGGCACTCGGGCTTCAGTAGTTGTGGCACAGAGGCTCACTACGTGTGGTTTGTGGGCCCTAGAGCGTAGGTGTGGCACATAGGATCTAGAGTGTGGGCTCAGTGGTTGTGGCCTAGGCACATGTGGCACCTGCCCAGACCAGGGATCAAAGCCCTGTCCCCTTGGGCAGGCAGGTTCTTATCCACTGAGCCATCAGGGAAGTCCCACAAAGATTTTAATCTTGCTTTCAAAGATTATTGGTGTCATTTTTTAAAAAAGAGAATAAATGGTTTGCTTTGACATGGAATTCATTATAGATTAGTTTGGTCTTTCTAGCCTCCATTAAAGGAAATTTAATTATTAAAAAACTAGAGGCATTGCCTGAAGTCTTAAGTATCTTAATGCTCTTGGTCTTGCTCCCTAAGGCTGGTGAGGTATGAAGCCTTTGCATACCTTGAATGATAGTCCTTTCTTCCTTTTCTACTTTTGTTTTGCCAAATATTTGACATTAGCGATGCCCAAAGTCATTGGAATTTTGGCTGTTTAGAAGGTGGAGGTCGGTTGGCTTTGTGATTATTCAGTTCAGTTCAGTCGCTCAGTCCTGTCTGACTATCTGACCCCATGGACTGCAGCCCACCAGGCCTCCCTGTCCATCACCAACTCCTGGAGCTTCTTCAAACTCATGTCCATTGAGTCAATGATGCCATGCAATCATCTTATCCTCTGCTGTGCTCTTCTCCTCCTGCCCTCGGTCTTCAAATGAATCAGTTCTTCACATCAGGTGACCAAAGTATTAGAGTTTCAGCTTCAGCAACAGTCCTTCCAATGAACACCCAGGACTGATCTCCTTTAGAATGGACTGGTTGGATCTCATTGAAGTCCAAGGGACTCTCAAGAGTCTTTTCCAATACCCCAGTTCAAAAGCATCAGTTCTTCCACGCTCAGCTTTCTTTATAGTCCAACTCTCACAGCCATACATGACTACCGGAAAAACCATAGCTTTGACTAGACGGACCTTTGTTGGCAAAGTAATGTCTCTGCTTCTTAATATGCTGTCTGGGTTGGTCATAACGTTTCTTCCAAGGAGCAAGTATCTTTTAATTTCATGGCTGCAGTCACCATCTGCAGTGATTTTGGAGGCCAAAAAAATAAGGTCAGCCACTATTTCCACTGTTTCCCCATCTATTTCCCATGAAGTGATGGGGACCGGATATCATGATCTTAGTTTTTGAATGTTGAGTTTTAAGCCAACTTTTTCACTCTTCTTTCCCTTTCATCGAGACTTTTTAGTTCTTCGTTTTCTGTCATAAGGGTGGTGTCATCTGCATATCTGAGGTTATTGATATTTCTCCCAGCAGTCTTGATTCTAGCTTGTGCTTCATCCAGCCTAGCATTTCTCATGATGTTCTCTGCATATAAGTTAGATAAGCAGGGTGACAATATACAGCCTTGACATATCCCTTTCCCTATTTGAAACCAGTCTGTTGTTTCATGTCCATTTCTATCTGTTTCTTCCTGACCTGCATACAGATTTCTCAAGAGGCAGGTCAGGTGGTCTGGTAGTCCCATCTCTGTAAGAATTTTCCATAGTTTGTGTGATCCATAGTCAATGGCTTTGTCATAGTCAATAAAGGAAAAGTAGATGTTTTTCTGGAACTCTCTTGCTTTTACGATGATCCAATGGATGTTGACAGTTTGATCTCTGGTTCCTCTGCCTTTGTGACTATTTGTAGTGCCTAAATTGAGAAATTGTCATCTTCTCCTGGGATCTTTATATCTTTGCTGTTAAGCTTCTATTTATAAAATCTTTTTGAATGCATGTGGGCTGCCATATGTAAGGGCTTCCCTGGTGGCTCAGACAATAAAGCGTCTGTCTGCAATGCAGGAGACCTGAGTTCGATCCCTGGGTTGGGAAGATCCCCTGGAGAAGGAAATGGCAACCTGTTCCAGTACTCTTGCCTGGAAAATCCCCTGGATGGAGGAGCCTGGAAGGCTACTGTCCATGGGGTCGCAAAGAGTTGGACATGACTGAGTGACTTCACTTGACTTGGGCTGCTATAATTTTTTATTCATTTATAACTTTACCTTGGTTCCATTAGGCCTTTATCCAAGAAGAGAAAGATGGTTTCACTGATAAATTCTCTTTCAGTGAATTCTTTTTTTTTTCTTCCCGTCCAAACTCAGTCTCCTAAGAAATTAGGATCTTTTGTAATACCTCTGATTTGCTGTCAGAGCCTGTGGCTTGAATAGATTTCCAACAGCCGTGATACATTGTACCTAGTTCTTAGGTTTAACTAATTGGGGTTAGAGATACAGTATGTCTGCTGAGCCTGGGTTATTTATTCTTGTAGATGAGATTGACCCATAGACTTAGGCTTGTTAGTACTGTGCTGTAACCAACTGAACAAATGTTGATGAATTTGCAGTGAACGTGGTCTGTACTGAGACTGTGATAGTCTATAATACTTTGGGATCTGGTGAGTTTGTAATGTGCAATTTAAAGCCATTTTTAAAATGCTTTTTATCAAAGTTAAGAAATGTATTCTTTTCTCTTCAAACATTGAAGGTCACAGCGTGCAGTTATGTAAACTTAAGCCTGTGCTTCTTCCAGATAACACTTGAAAAGATAAAGATGCTTTATTGTAGGCTAAGCTTCAGTGAGAACTTGGATGATCCTATATCAGCCTGTTTCCTACAGTTATTCACATCCAGGTCATAAATTGCTATATACCCTCCTCTGAAGGATATTGCTAGGAAACATAAGTAAAAGACTCAGCTTCCTAAGAGAAAAGTATATTAAAATGCAAATATTTGAAATCTCCTAAATGGTTTAGAAGGGTAAGGAGAAAGTGAGTAGTTAGGAGGAAATTTTGAATTAATTAACCCATTATCTTTCTAGATATAGATAGAGGTATATATATCTTTCTCTTTTCAACCAAGTATAACTTAGAAGTTTGGATATAAAACTAGGTTCATGTTATTTCTTTTGTTCTGCTCTCATTAATTGAGTCTGTACCATGTGCCAAGCCTTTGCTAACCAACTTATATGCATTATTTCATCTCCTTACAATTCTGTGTGGTAATTATTATTTTTATTAATTTTACAGTGGAGAAACTTAAGAATCAGACAGGTTGTGTAATGTGCAAAATCATTTAGCTAATGTGTAGTGGAGTTGGGACTCAAAACTGCAAAGCATGTATTTGCAACTACTCTGCGTTATTATGGGTTTCCCTGGTGGCTTAGATGGTAAAGAATCTGCCTGCAATGCAGGAGACCCAGGTTCAGTTCCTGCGTCAGGACAATCCCCTGGAGAAGGGGATGGCAACCAACTCCAGTATTCTTGCCTGGAGAATTTCATGGCCAGAGGAGCCTGGTGGGCTGTAGTCCATGGGGTCACAAAGAGTCAGACATGACTGAGTGATTAATACTTTCACTTTCTGCTTTATTATAGAATTTCTCCTTCAAAGTCTCTAACCACTTTTTCAGAGGTTTCCAGGATGTCTTAAATGTTTGCAAAGAATCTTTTAACTGCCCCAGGGCATCCACCAGTGTCCTGTGTCTGTGCTCACGTTTGTGCCAAGAGCCCCATGCCTTGATGCTGCCAACTCCAACCTCGAGGACGAAGCTGCCATGTTGAAACCTTCCTCACTGCTGATGCAGAATTGTGCCCTGCTCCTCCCTAGGGCTTGTGAATGGTGTCATTCTTGTGGTTTCTCTCTCTAGTATTGCTCCCTCTGGCTAGGACACAGCATGAATCCATTTATCCAAGTGTCTGACACCGTATGAGGCTCGGAAATGTTCCTTGCCCCTCATGTGGACCAAGCCACTGAGCCTTCCCTCTTCACTTGGGCTGAGTTTCTCCCTGGAAGCTGTGCAGATCCTTCTGCAGTTAGACTCCTGGCAGGCTTGCCTTACAGGATGTCCAAACAGGCTCAGAATGTTCACACCAAAAGCTCCTCACTGGGACCTTTCCTGGCCCTTCCACCCCACTGGCAGAGGTTCTGTAGCCCCGCTGCCTTTCTCCCTGCCTCAAACAAGAGTTCCAGTCTTGTCTCTTAACTCGTAGGGACTTTTGGTCTGGATCACTTTCATCTGTTTGGAATTTATTCCAAATCCCCATCCCCCCAGTGAATGCAAATATAGAAGAACCCTGGTAAGGCTTGATGAACTTTATATACTAGAGAAATTAGAGAATATTGTAATAATAAGCAAAGATGATGCTGATTTGTATATGGATTTCAGAACAGAAAATGCTGAGGGGCAATTTCTCATTTCAAATTATAGGTCCACAGTTTTATCAGCAATTCTGAAATCCCCAAAGCTCTGAAAACTGAAAGTTTTTTCCTAAGTTTGATACATACTCTTTTGGCTGCAGAATTTGACCTGAACTAGTAATAGACCATTTCAGTTGTGATCCACTTGGAAAAATAATCATATGTTTCACCACAGAAATACTTATATGTTTTATTGTGGGATGCTGTCTTACACCCGACTGGGGCTGTTGCATAATATATAGTATATGCATTGTATTGATTTTATGAAATCTGAAAAATTCTACCTCCTGAAACACATCTAATACATAAAGCTAATGGCTTGCTACTTAATACACCTTCATTCAAACTCATTTCTTAACTTTTACGTTGGACCCTGCAGCCTTGTCTTTATTCAACTGATTTAAGTATGGGAATTGATGGAGGAGATGTGACTTTCTATTTTTATGATTCAAGTTAGACTTTTATTCATATGACCTGGAACTTTTGTGCTTACACAGATCAAATAAGAATTTAGTGGGCTGCCCACCTATATCATTTCCAGGAACACTATGATCAACTAGCCAATGCTGCCCATCTCTGAGTCAGACTATTCTGCCTACTGCTTTCCCTCTGCTTTTGCTATGGAAACGCACTTGCCTTTGGCAGCTGAATGCTGCCACTTGGACCCAGGTCCTTCCATTGCCGTTAGGGAACATCACATCAGTGTTAGCAATTCACTCTGTAAGTTCTGGCCTACCGAGAGTGGTCCCAGGACTCTTCAAGGATGCTGGGGCTCTCCTCACAAATTTTTTTCTCATAGTTATTCAGAAAGGCATGTCTTTTGGACCTGGGGATGGATGATTTGTCTTAAATGACAGTCCAAATTGGGAGATTGGAATGGATGTGCATGCACTGTTGATACTATGTATAAAATAGGTAGCCAATGAGAACCTACCATACAGCACAGGGAACTCCACTCAGGTCTCTGTGGTGCCGTAAATGGGAAGGAACTCCAGAAAAGTGGGGGTATGTGCAAACGTATAGCTGATTCACTTTGTGCCGTAGCAGAAACTAACACAACATTGTAAAACAACTACAATGAAATTAAAAAGAAGACAAATTCCCTCTAACTTTCCAATTCCCCTGAGCCTTTGAACCCCTCCCTCTTCATTAAACCAAGGCAGATCTGGCATTTCAAGCTCATCTTCTGTGGGCCACTTTTGGCCCATGTTTTAGCCAAGGGACCAATACAAACTGTTAGCGCTGTTTCTAATGCTCTTGAATTGCAACATTAAATGCAGAATATCTGTTTAATGGGCTCTTATCAACCAGTTTGGCCTGATTCAGCTTTCTGTTCCTACCACCATTGTTCTGCATACTTAGTATCCATTCTGCACATGTTCCTTGGATTCCTGTCTGTTGTTATTCAGTCACTCAGTTGTGTCCAAACTCTTTGGGACTCCATGGACTGCAGCATGCCAGGCCTCCCTGTCCAGTACCGTCTTTTGGAGCCTGCTCAAACTCGTGTCCGTTGAGTCAGTGATGCCATCCAGCTATCTCGTCCTCTGTCATCACCTCCTCCTCCTGGCTTCAGTCTTTCCCAGCATCATGATCTTTTCCAGTGAATCTGCTCTTTGCATCAGGTAACCACAGTATTGGAGCTTCAGCTTCAGCATCAGTCCTTCCAGTGAGCACCCAGAATTGATCTCCTTTAGGATGGACTGGTTGGATCTCCTCACAGTCCAAGGGACTCTCAGGAGTCTCTTCTAACATATCAATTTGAAAGCATCGCGTCTTCTTTCTGTGTTAATTAGAAAAACCAAGCAGTTCTTTCGGAGTGGAGTGCGTCTCCTCCAGGGTCATGCTCTGTACCTGTAGGAAGCTTCTGTGCCTTGAGGGTAGTGATCAGTCTAGAAGCAAAGGGGAGTGTTTGGACTGTGTCCTGAGGACACTCTTCAGTGTCTTTCACGGCAGCTGCCTCAGGGGAGTCCGTTAAAGTTTCCGGGCGAAGCAGGGTTACTCCCAGGCTGGGGTATGCTTATCCTGGCAGAGGAAACTCAGTCGTGGGGGCTCGCATGCCCAGCTCCATCAGGCTTCCTGAGTGGCCTCATTAGTGCTCAGTGCCTCCCGTTGATAGTAGGCGCCTGTGAAGCTGGAGATCCAAATTGCTATGTGATCCAGCCAGTCTCAGGATGAGAGTTTTGGGTTTGGTTTTTGCAGTCTCAGCTCTATGGCTGTAGGAGATAAGTACCCCTTTCAGGGAAGAAGTTTTCTGATCATTTATGAGCTCTTGAGTTGGGAATTTGAATCCCTGAGCTCATCCCATTCTTTCTGACTTTGTTTAGTGACTATAGGAGCAAGTTGAACTACATCATTATCCTCATTAGTTTGACAAAAAATGTTCAAAAGTGTCATATACATGGTCATCCAAAACTCCTCCTTTTCTAATTGTTTGATTAGGGATATTCATTGTGATGGTTTGTATGTCTCTGTTGCCACCTTTTGCCAGGGACTGGCAGTACTCTTTACTAAATGGTCATTAGCGCTTTAAATCTAATCGGAGTGGAGAGCCAATTCCCCAAATTCCAGAACCAATTCAGAAAATTCATCCTTAAGGTTCTGCTCTAGAAAGAAGCACCCTTGGTACCAAAATCTGTTTTAGTCAGAATTGTCCAGAGACACAGGACCAGCAATATAAACGGATGGGTGCATGGATATTCTAAGTAAATGAATCACACAGTGGTCTCAACCACTTTGTGGTGGTTGTTCAGTCATTAAGTCATGTCCATCTCTTTGCAACGCCATGAACTGCAGCATGCCAGGCTTCCCTGCCCCTCACTATCTTCTAGAGCTTGCTCAAATTCATGTCCATGGAGTTGGTGATGCTATGTAACCATCTCATCCTCTGTTGCCCCTTTCTCCTTTTGCCTTCAGTCTTTCCCAGCATGAGGGTCTTTTCTAGTGAGTTGACTCTTTGCATCAGGTGGTCAAAGTATTGGAGCTTCAGCTTCAGCATCAGTCCTTCCAATGAGTATTCAGCATTGATTTCTATTACAATTGACTGGTTTGATCTCCTTGCAGTCCAGGGGACTCTCAAGAGTCTTCTCCAGCACCGCAGTTCGAAAGCATCAATTCTTTGGCACTCAGCCTTCTTTATGGTCCAACTCTCACATCTGTACACGACTAATGGAAAAAACACAGCTTTCACTCTACGGACCTTTGTCCACAAAGTGATATCTTTGCCTTTTAATACTCTGTCTAGATTTGTACAAAAAAGGTCTTAATGACCTGGATAACCATGATTGTGTGGTCACTCACCTAGAGCCAGACATCTTGGAGTGTCAAGTGGGTCTTAGGAAGCATTACTAAGAACAAAGATAGTGCAGATGACAGAATTCCAGCTGAACTATTTCAAATCCTAAAAGATGATGCTGTTAAAGTACTGCATGCAATATTCCAACAAATTTGGAAAACTCAGCAATGGCCACATGACTGGAAAATGTCAGTTTTCATTCCAATCCCAAAGAAGGGCAGTGCCAAAGAATGTTCAAACTACTATACAGTTGTACTCATTTCACATCCTAGCAAGGTAATGCTCAAAATCCTTCAAGCTAGGTTTCAACAGTACATGAACCAAGAACTTCCAAATATACAAACTGGATTTAGAAAAGGCAGAGGAACCAGAGATTAAATTGCCAGCATCTGTTGGATCATAGAAAAAGCAAGAGAATTCCAGAAAAAAATCTGCTTTTGCTTCATTGACTACACTGAAGCCTTTGACTGTATGGATCACAACAAACTGTGGAAAATTTTTAAAGAGATGGGAATACCAGACCACCTTACCTACCTCCTGTGAAACCTGTATGCAGGTCAAGAAGCAAGAGTTAGAACAGGGCATGGAACAACAGATTGGTTCCAAATTGGGAAAGGAGTATGTCAAGGCTGTATATTGTCACCCTGCTTATTTAACTTATATGCAGAGTGTGCACGTGTGCTTAACTGCTTCAGTCATGTTCAACTCTTTGCGACCCTGTGGACTGTAGCCCAGCAGGCTTCTCGGTGGGATTCTCCAAGGAAGAATGTTGGAGTGGGTTGCCATGCCCTCCTCCAGGGGATCTTCCTGATCCCAGGGTCTAACCACCGTCTCGTATGCACTGGCAGGCAAGTTCTTTACCGCTAGCACCACCTGTGGGTCCCATCTATAGAGTACACCACGCGAAGTGCAGGTGATACTACCCTGATGGCAGAAAGCAAAGAGGAACTAAAGAGCCTCTTGATGAAGGTTAGAGAGGAGAGTGAAAAGCTGGCT
>SJYW01045455.1:455704-481678 GCA_006410735.1 Raphicerus campestris
TCACCTCTAGGAGGTCCCCAGGTGCGTGCATCTCTTGAGGAGCTGTTTCTTACTCCTCTGAGCATCTCCTGCTCTGGCCATCTCTCTTACCCTTTTGTCTTCTCTGAGCCTAATCATCACCAGAAAGTGTACCAGCTCCAAACCTCATCCTATTCGTCAAGATGACCTCCTTCTGACAGTCTCCCTGCAATGCTGTCTGGAACTCATTAAGACTTCTGACTCTTTCTCACTCTCTCAGTTACATTAGTCACTTCCTGGCTGTTCCTCTCCGTTTCCAGCTTGGACTCCGTTGTCCATTGTTACAATCATTCCCTTTCAAATACTCCTGCCTCTCTTGCCCTTCTGTCCCTTTGTTGTGATCAACTGACTGACCCCCAACCCTATCATCTCTTTTCATCTCTTCAAGGATCTGTTTGCTTTAGTCATTCCCTCTCTTTGGATCATTTTTATTACAATATAAACAAGCTCTAGAATTTCTAACCTTTAAAAATCCTTTCCTGGTCCCACAGTCTCCCTAGCTACACTTCCAGGCACCAGCTCTCAACAAAATTTCTGAAAAGGTGTCTGTACTCCCTCCTGTCTTTGTACAGATCTCTGCCCTTCCCACCTGCTCTCCCAGCTGCCTCCCCAACACCACTGAAGCTTCTCACATCAGGATTACCGGTGCACCGCAAGTTGCCAAGCTCTCTTGAGCCTTTTCTGTAGTCATTATCCAAGACCCCCTCTCACTCCTTTTCTCTTCGCTCTCCTGACACCCCATCCTCTAGTTTTCTTCCCTTCGCACAATCAGCTCCTTTTCACCCACTTTTGATAGGAACTTCCCTCTCTGCACAGCTGATCTTATGTGGTGGTGTTCCTCAAGACTTAGGTCTGACCCTCATCTTTTACTACATTATTTTATGAGATGATGGCTTTTTCTTCTGTGGTTTTAAATACCACCTGTATGCTCATAACTTCAGAAATTTATACTCAACCCAGACCTCTGAGTTTCAGACCTGCATATTCTGTGCCCTGCTTGACTCCATTTGGAGGTCTCATAGACTTCGCAAACTTAACATTTCCAAAAATGGGAGTTGATTTATATTCCTTCTCCCCAGTTAAATCTCTAGCTGTGTAAGCACCTTGATTTATCCAGGTGTTCAGACCAGAAACTCAGGCATTACTCCTGGCTTATTCTTTTTCTTCATTCTCATATTCAGTTGTTAGCAAGAAGTGCTGTGAATTGTCCATTTCTCTGCCATCTTCTCTTTGCCAGTCCAGGTTACCATCGCTCTATTGCAGAACTGTTGCAGTAACTTCTTAATTAATTCACCTGTTTCTGCTTGTAGTCCTCTCAGTTCTGTTTTCTACAGAGGCAAGAACTATTTTATTATTTTTGGGGGGTCGAGGGGGGTTGTGCCATGCACCTTTGGGGATCTTAGTTCCCTGACCAGGGATTGAACTCAGGCTCTCAGCAATGAAAGCAGGGAGTCCTACCACTGGACCACCAGGGAATTCCCAGGAACTATTATAAATTGCATATTATTTTCCTGAAAAGTTTTAAAACCTAGTGGTCTGGGGCTTTCCTGGTAAAAATTAGGTTTTAGGTGGTAAAGAATCTGCCTGCCAATGCAGGAAACATGGTTCAGTTACTGGTCCAGGAAAATCCCACACGCCCCGGAGCAACTAAGCC
This sequence comes from Raphicerus campestris, assembly GCA_006410735.1. Taxonomy (NCBI): domain Eukaryota; kingdom Metazoa; phylum Chordata; class Mammalia; order Artiodactyla; family Bovidae; genus Raphicerus; species Raphicerus campestris. The sequence continues at coordinate 457,377 of SJYW01045455.1, forward strand.
CGTGGACTGCAGTGATTAAGCCTTGCTCTAGAGCCCAGGAGCTGCAGCTATTGAAACCCAAGTGCATTAGAGCCCGTGCTCTGCAACAGGAAAAGCCTCTGCAATGAGAAGCCCATGTTCAGCAACTAGAGAATAGCCCTCAGTCGCTGTAACTAGCGAAAAGCCCGTGCAGCAGTGAAGATCCAGCACAGCTGAAAATAAGTAAAATTTTTAAAAAACCTATTAGTCTGATCAAATCACTCTTATTTTTCATAATGTCAAAAGCCTGGAATATAAACATAAGAGTATATTAATTGTTATATTATGGGCTGATATATTAATAGTAGCTTTCAAATGAAAAGGGTACTTTCCAACTTTTAAAATAAATATACATGGATTGCTTAAAGGAATTTTGGTAAGGAGNTTTTCATAATGTCAAAAGCCTGGAATATAAACATAAGAGTATATTAATTGTTATATTATGGGCTGATATATTAATAGTAGCTTTCAAATGAAAAGGGTACTTTCCAACTTTTAAAATAAATATACATGGATTGCTTAAAGGAATTTTGGTAAGGAGTCCCTAATCTGTTATCAATCTACCACAGTCAGAATAGGAATAATAAATTTCATTTTGTAATTAGTACAAAAACTCTAGGTATATCATTTTTTAGGTGGTGGTAACTTAAAACCAGTGTGTACTATGTTTGATATGATAGAGAATTGTAAATGTGACCAAGGAATGTCTTTTTTAACTCATTCAGTTGATAGTTTGTTGATAAGGCTTATCATTTAAAATCAGATGCTTTGTAAGAACATTTTGCAGATCTTTTTATGGCTATTGGAGGCAGCTTCATAGGCAGCAGCTTTTAGCCGGTATATAGACCATATCTGCTGTGTGGAAGTGTTCCATTACCCTTCTCCCAATGTTGATCTTTGAATGGATATTTTCCTGGTTTTGTGTTTTATTTAATATTTATGTCTCTATGTATTTATAGGGAGCCCCCTCAGCTCCTTTATATAACTAGGCAGAATGTAAATAAATGAAAGTAACAGTGCCTCTGATTTCTGATTTAAAGTAGTTAAGTCAGAGTGTTTTGTTTTCCATTGCTCTGATCCTAGTTAAGTTGGCCTCTGTCTCTGGACTCTNAAACAGAAATAGATGTTTTTCTGAACTCTCTTGCTTTTTCGATGATCCAGCAGATGTTGGCAATTTGATCTCTGGTTCCTCTGCCTTTTCTAAAACCAGCTTGAACATTTGGAATTTCATGGTTCATGTACTATTACAGCCTGGCTTGGAGAATTTTGAGCATTCCTTTACTAGCATGTGCTGCTGCTGCTGCTGCTGCTGCTAAGTCACTTCAGTCGTGTCCAACTCTGTGCCACCCCATAAACTGCAGCCCACCAGGCTTCCCCATCCCTGGGATTCTCCAGGCAAGAACACTGGAGTGGATTGCCATTTCCTTCTCCAGTGCATGAAAATGAGAAGTGAAAGTGAAGTCGCCAGTCATGTCCGACTCTTAGTGACCCCATGGACTGCAGCCCACCAGGTTCCTCTGTCCATGGGATTTTCCAGGCAAGAGTACTGGAGAGGGGTGCCATTGCCTTCTCCGACTAGAATGTGAGATGAGTTCAATTGTGCGGTAGTCTGAGCAATCTTTGGCATTGCCTTTCTTTGAGATTGTAATGAAAACTGACTTTTTCCAGTCCTGTGGCCACTGCTGAGTTTTCCCAATTTGCTGGCATATTGAGTGCAGCACTTTCACAGCATCAACTTGTAGAATTTGAAATAGCACAACTGGAATTCCATCACCTCCACTAGCTTTGTTCGTAGTTATGCTTCCTGAGGCCCATTTGACTTCGCATTCCAGGATGTCTGGCTCTAGGTGAGTGGTCACACCGTTGTGATCATCTGGGTCATGAAGATCTTTTTGTGTAGTTCTTCCGTGTATTCTTGCCACCTCTTCTTAATATTCTTCTGCTTCTGTTAGGTCCATACCATTTCTGTCCTTTATTGTGCCCATCGTTGCATGAAATAATCCTTTGGTATATCTAATTTTCTTGACGAGATCTCTAGGCTTTCCCATTCTATTGCTTCCCTCTATTTCTTTGCACTGATTACTGAGGAAAGCTTTTTATCTCTCCTTCTATTCTTTGGATCTCTGCATTCAAATGGATGTATCTTTCCTTTTCTCCTTTGCTTTTCGCTTNGAGTACTTGATATCTATTGATTTTTTCCACCATTCATTCAATAAACATTCAATTTAATGTTTCCACCATTCATTCTGTGTAAGAGAGTGCCCACAATTAGGTTGGTGCCCAATCTTAGGTTGATTAATTAATTAGTTTAAGAGAGCACAGACAAAAAAATTAGGAGACAACTCTATACCACCAATTAATCTCTCTTTAGATCAGTTTATTCATCTGGATAATGGATAAAGTGGAGAAGGTATTCCTGCTGCTGCTGCTAAGTCGCTTCAGTCATGTCCAACTCTGTGCCACCCCATAGACTGCAGCCCACCAGGCTTCCCCATCCCTGGGATTCTCCAGGCAAGAACACTGGAGTGGGTTGCCATTTCCTTCTCCAGTGCATGAAAGTGAGAAGTGAAAGTGAAGTCGCCAGTCATGTCCGACTCTTAGTGACCCCATGGACTGCAGCCCACCAGGTTCCTCTGTCCATGGGATTTTCCAGGCAAGAGTACTGGAGAGGGGTGCCATTGCCTTCTCCGACTAGAATGTGAGATGAGTTCAATTGTGCGGTAGTCTGAGCAATCTTTGGCATTGCCTTTCTTTGAGATTGTAATGAAAACTGACTTTTTCCAGTCCTGTGGCCACTGCTGAGTTTTCCCAATTTGCTGGCATATTGAGTGCAGCACTTTCACAGCATCAACTTGTAGAATTTGAAATAGCACAACTAGAATTCCATCACCTCCACTAGCTTTGTTCGTAGTTATGCTTCCTGAGGCCCATTTGACTTCGCATTCCAGGATGTCTGGCTCTAGGTGAGTGGTCACACCATTGTGATCATCTGGGTCATGAAGATCTTTTTGTGTAGTTCTTCCGTGTATTCTTGCCACCTCTTCTTAATATTCTTCTGCTTCTGTTAGGTCCATACCATTTCTGTCCTTTATTGTGCCCATCGTTGCATGAAATAATCCTTTGGTATATCTAATTTTCTTGACGAGATCTCTAGGCTTTCCCATTCTATTGCTTCCCTCTATTTCTTTGCACTGATTACTGAGGAAAGCTTTTTATCTCTCCTTCTATTCTTTGGATCTCTGCATTCAAATGGATGTATCCTTCCTTTTCTCCTTTGCTTTTCGCTTCTGTTCTTTTCACAGCTATTTGTAAGGCCTCCTCAGACAGCTGTTTTGCTTTTTTTGCATTTCTTGGGAATGGTCTTGATCCCTGTCTCCTGTACAATGTCATGAACCTCCGTCCATAGTTCATCAGGGACTCTGTCTATCAGATCCAGTCCCTTAAATCTATTTCTCATTTCCAGTGTAAATCGTAAGGGATTTGATTTAGGTCATACCTGAATGGTCTAGTGGTTTTCCCTACTTTCTTCAATTTAAGTCTGAAATTGGCCATAAGGAGACTTGATACTAATGCAGTAATTTTTCAGAGAAAGAAGAGGTTATTGTCTATTTTAATAGATAGTCCAGAAGCATCACATTGAACCAATATATCTAAATGTTCTTGCAGCTGCTTATCAAATGGCTATATGGAGATTGTCATAGGCTAGGCACTCTTCTAAGCCCTTTCTAAATATTAACTCATATCATTTTTGTAATAATTCCATGAGGTAGATAGTATTATTAGAGTATATTTACAGTAGAAGAAGAGATTCCCAGGTATTTCAGTGGTAGAGAATCTACCTGCCAATGCAGGAGACACAGGAGACACGGATTCAGTCCCTGAGTTGGGAAGATCCCCTAGAGTAAGGAAATGGCAACCCGCTCCAGTATTCTTGCCTGGGACATTCCACGGACAGAGGAGCCTAGTGTGCTATAGTTGATGTTGTCTCAAAGATTTGGACATGACTGAGCAACCCCACACATACAGTAAGAAGAAGCTGAGGCACCAAGAGGTTTTTGCCCAAGGTAACACATTACTCCTTGTTATTTCCGGTAGCCCTCTGGTTGCCAGAGTTGCAGACCATGTAGCCACCTGGTGGTTTCCCGGGAAAAACTGGAGATGTCTTCTTTAAAAAATTACCTTACTAGGGGGAGAATTTTTGAAGTAGATCCATTGGAAAGTATGTCTAAATGAAACCCAAGAGTTCTTTGTTTTTTTGGCTGCACTACGTGGCTTACAGAATCTTGGCCCTGATCAGGGATTGAACCTAGGCCCACGGTAGTGAAAGTGCCAAATCCTAACCACTGGACTGCCAGGGAATTCCCCCCAAGAATTCTGTAAGAACTTACACATCTACAGATAGTTTTCCCACTTCCTCTCTCTGAAATAAGTTTACATATAGGCCTTATTAAAGTCCTTATTATAAATGCTTTACAACAATGAATAAACATTTTTATCTACTTGTATCATTAAATTTATTTACTTTAAATTGAGAGTGAAATCATAACAATCTGCTGCCATCAATTCAAGAATAAATATTGCTGTGATCAGTCCACAGAGGTGAGATGGACACCCCGCCTGAACCCCCCATGTTTGGTTTAGATATAGAAAGTGATGATGCTAGATGAGAAGGTATGAAAAGATTTATTAGTCATGCACTGGGCTTTCTGGGAAGAGCAGGGCAGGCTTGTTAAGCTAGTCCAAAAGTGGCTTAAATAACAGGGAAAGAAGGCTGGCTTTGCTTTTACTGTGATTAGATGGTGGGGCTGACATCAGAGCTCCCAGCTGTGCTGTGGGTCAGTGCTGATTTTTAGCTTCCCATCTGCTCCAAAGCTCCAGGCAAGAATACTAGAGTGGATAGCCAGTCCCTTCTCCAGGAGATCTTCCCAACCCAGAGATCGAATCTGGGTCTCAGATCTCCCCCACTGCAGGTAGATTCTTTACCATCTGAGCCACAAGGGAAGCCCTTTTTTTCATTATTCCAAAGGAGGTTTCACCTATGTTATTAGCTTGTTCTTAGGAACAGTTTGAAAGTTGTCAGCAAACATCAGATTCTCTCTCTATTATAAATATATTTTTAAGCTCTTTTTATTGTTTATGGAGCAAAAATGTTGTCTCTGTGCTATGGTATTAGTCGCTCAGTTGTGTCCTACACTTTGCAACCCCGTGGACTGTAGTCCATCAGGCTCCTCTGTCCATGGAATTCTCCAGACAAGAAAACCAAAGTGGGTAGCCATTCCCTTCTCCAAGGGATCTTCCCAATCAGGACCTGAACCTAGGTCCCTGCATTGCTTCCCTGGTGGCTCAGTTGGTGAAGTCTTTCTGCACTGTGGGAGACCTGTGTACCTTTAAAAACACTGAAACATTTAACATCTCCAGTGTGTGTGGGTTAACACTAATGTTGAAGTATTGGGTATTGCCTGGGTCACTGTAGGGCAAATCAACTTTTTTTAAGCTTTATATTTATGATTCATGATTTCTAAGTTTTATGACATTCTTTTTGTACTTTTATAGAGAGATGCTTAGTAGAAACTGGTTCTTTTTCATGATTTTTCTGAAAAAAAAAAAGTCTTTATACATTTTCAAAGGCTACTTTCCATTTACAGTTATTACAAAGTGTTGGCTACATCTCCCTGTACAGTATATCTGTGAGTTTACCTTACACCCAGTAGTTTGTGTTTCCCACTTCTATACCCCGATACTGCCGTTCCCTGCCTCCCCAGTGGTAACCACTGTGTCTGAGTCTACGTCTTGTTATATTTACTAGTGTGTTATACTTTTTAGATTTCACATGTAAATGATATCATACAGTGTTGATCTTTCTCTCTCTGACTTACTGCACTTAGCATAGTGCCTTCCAGGTCCATCCGTGTTGATGCAAATGGCAAACTTTCATTCTTTGTTATGGCTGCTGCTGCTGCTGCTGCTAAGTCGCTTCAGTCATGTCTGGCTCTGTGCGATCCCATAGACGGCAGCCCACCAGGCTCCCCGGTCCCCGAAATTCTCCAGGCAAGAACACTGGAGTGGGTTGCCATTTCCTTCTCCAATGCATGAAAGTGAAAAGTGAAAGTGAAGTCGCTCAGTCGTGTCCGACTCTTAGCGACCCCATGGACTGCAGCCCACCAGGCTCCTCTGTCCATGGGATTCTCCAGTATTTTATTTTGTATGTGTATATCTCGTAGGTTTTTATATATTCATCTGTTGATGGATACTTTTGTATCCATGTCTTGCATGGATACTTTTGTCTCCATGTCTTGCAATGTAAATATGCAATGTAAATATGCAATGTAAATATGCAATGTAAATATGCGCCTGTGAACTTTGGGGTGCATACATCTTTTTGAATTAGTATTTCTTTTGTTGTTGTTGTTTTTGGATATATACCCAGGAGTGAAATTACTGGGCCATATGGTAGTTCAGTTTTTAGGTTTTTCAGAAACCTCCATACTTTTCCCCACAATGGCTGCAACAATTTACATTCCCACCGTGTTCGAAATGTTCCCTTTTCTCCACATCCTTGCCAATATTTTTGTTTGTAGACTTTTTGATATTAGCCATTCTAACCCACTTCAGTACTCTTGCCTGGAAAATCCCATGGACGGAGGAGCCTGGTAGGCTGCAATCCATGGGGTCGCTAAGAATCAGACTGAGCGACTTCACTTTCACTTTTCACTTTCATGCATTGGAGAAGGAAACAGCAACCCACTCCAGTGTTCTTGCCTGGAGAATCCCAGGGACAGGGCAGCCTGGTGGGCTTCTGTCTATGGGGTCGCACAGAGTCAGACACAACTGAAGCAACTTAACGGTAGCAGTAGCAGTAGTAACAGGTGTGAGGTGGTGTCTCATTGTGGTTTTGATTTGGATTTCCCTGATGGTTAGTGATGTTGAGCATCTTTTCATTTGCCTGTTACATTTCTTCTTTTGAAAAATGTCAGGGACTCTTATTTTTAAATTTAAGTAAGTTGGATTCTTATTTTACACTGAGCATCTTGGGTTTTAGGTTCTGAACTGATTATTGGGAAGAATCAAATGTGGGTAAAATCCAAAATCTTAGATGCCAGTGGGAAACAGTTATCAAGAGATGTGTTATAGGTAAACAGATAGATGGAAGACAGTATCTTTACCTTTCAGATTTGTGGTTTTTACTACATTTTTTAAATTTTAAGATACTCAGTTTTAAGCATTCTAATATCTCTGACATTGGGATATGCCATCCAGTCACTTGTAAGTCAGAGACAGCATTTTTATTTCCTGATGACACATAAAATAATGTGTCTTGGCATCAGTGGTATCTTAGAATTTATGAAATATCCTAATTTTTGTCACTTTATAAGTCTTTTTAAAACAAATTCATTGAAACTGCAGAGAAAATATCCATGATTAGACCCCAAGTTTAGGGAGACTTTAGAGATGATCATATTGGAGTTGCCTTGAAGGAAGCAGAAATGTTGGCCTAGTTTTAAGGAGTGAGCTGATGGAGATGGCATTTCAGACAAAAAGAGTAGTAGCATATACAAAGCATATTGTTGTTAAAGAGTATACTGTGTCGGGGAAAGGGCTAGAAGTTTTATATGGCAGAAATAGGGACCTGGGGTGAGATGGGAAGAGTGATAAACTGGCCAGAATGGTAACCTGGAGCCATGCTTTGAAAGGCTTGTGTGCCCTGCTACTGAGTTGAGCTATATTGATACAGCCATGCACTCTTGTAAAGCAGCCCTCCTCCTCTCTGCATCATCAAGGGGGTATATAGCATTGACATAATAATAGAAGAGACTGGATAAAGCAGTATATCAGATAAGGTTAACAGTACTGAATTCTTCAAAATGGAAGGAACTACACTTTGATTCCAGGTGGACAGTATGGAATTAAGTGAAAGGGAGAACTTCTTCACCAAGTGGGACTGTTTCCTTTTGCCCCAGTTGTGAGAAGAGTTGGGGTTCAGTGACCTGTTTTGGAACCTTGTTTCTGGATTAGCTCTATGACAGGGTTGGTGGAAAAACAGAGAATGGTTTCAGAGGCAATTTGAATCCATTTGGATGGAAATTTAGGAGTTGAGCATGTAGGAAGTAGTATTTCTAAGCAGTATTTGGCTTTTTCCTAATGGTCATTTATTCTTAAATTTATTCCTAAATTAAACAACATTTATTACTTTTATTTTCCTCTAAAGTATAATATCTGATAGAGGGAGGTTTTATAATAAATTAAAAAAATATATATGTTGCTTCTGGTTCAAGATGGCAGAGTAGAAGAGTGTGTGCTCATTTCTTCCTGTAAGAGCACCAAAATCACAACTAGCTGTTCAACAGCCACCGACAGGAGAATACTGGAACCCACCAAAGAAAGATAGCCCACATCCAAAGACAAAGAAGAAACCTCAGCGGGTAGGGAAGATGGTAGGTGGGGCACAGTCACAATAAAATCAAACCCCATATCTGCCTGGTGGGTGACCCACAGACTGGAGAATACCGAAGGAGTTCTCCCACTGTGGGGAAGGTTCTGAACCCCACGTCAGGCTTCCCAGCCTGGGGATCCGACAGAGGGACTAGGAATCCCTGGGGAATCTGACCTTGACGGCCAAAGGAGTTTGATTATAGGACTTCCACAGGACTGGAGGAAACAGAGACCACCGTCTTGGAGGGCACAGACAAAATCTTGCGTGTACCAAGACCCAGAGGAAAGGAGCAGTGACCTCACGGGAAACTGAGCCCAAACTACCTGTTAGTGTTGCAGGGTCTCCTGTGGAGGGGCCCATCACAGGGGTGAGGGCACTGGCAGCCTGGAAAGTCCCCTTGGTGGGAGCCCTCTTGGCGTTTGCCATTAACCCACCAGAGAGCCCACAGACCCCAGGGCTGGGTCGCCCATATTCTAATTGGGAAGCAGCACCATCCCACCTATCAGCAGATAATTGGATTTAAAGCTTTACCGAGCAGAGCCCTGTCCATCAGAGCAAGACCCAATTTTTCCCATTGCCAGTCCGTCTCATCAGGAAGCTTACACAAACCTCTTAACCTCCTCCATCAGAGAGCAGACAAAAGAAGCAAGAAGAACAATCCCACAGCAGCTAGAAGAAAAACCCATTACAGAAAGTTAATCACAATGAAAAGGCAGAAAGTTGTGTCCCAGATGAAGGGACAAGATAAAACCCCAGAAAAACAACTAAATGACATGGAAGTAGACAACCTTCCAGAAAACAAATTCAGAAAAATGATAGTGATGATGATCCAGGACCTCAGGAAAACAGTGGAGAAGATGCACAAATGTTTACCAAAGACCTACAAGAACTAAGTCAGCGGGCTTCCCAGGCGATGCTAGTGGTAAAGAACCCGCCTGCCAGTGCAAGGTTCGATCTTGGGTTCGATCCCTGGGTCAGGAAGATCCCCTGGAGCAGGAAATGGCAATTCACTCTACTATGCTTGCCTGCAGAATTCCATGGACAGAGGCACCTGGTAGGCTGGCATGGGCAGTCCATGGGTCACAAGAGTCAGACACGGCTGACAACTTTCACTTCATAAGAACTAAAGAACAAACAAACAGTTGAATAATACTCTAGAAGGAATCAATAGCAGAATAACTGAGGCAGAAGAACAAATAAATGACCTGGAGGACAATGATGGAAGTCACTGCCACAAAAAGAATGAAAAAAAATTGAAGACAACCTAAGAGACCTGTGGGACATTAAACACACTAACATTCGCGTTATAGGGATCCCAGAAGAAGAGAGAGAGAAAGGACCTGAGAAAATATTTTAAGAGATAATTGCTGAAAACTTCCCTAGCATGGGAAAGGAGATAGTCAACCAAGTCCAGGAAACACAGAGAATCCCAGGCAGGATAAACCCAAGGAGAAACACACTGAGACATATAGTTATCAAACTGATGAAAACTAAAAACAAAGATGAAATATTAAAAGCAACAAGGGAAAAACGACAAATAACATACAAGGGAACTCCCATCAGGCTCCCAGCTGATTTCTCAACAGAAACTCACCAGGCCAGAAGGGAGTGGCATGATATATTTAAAGTGATGAAAGGGAAGAACCTGCATCCAAGAATACACTACCCAGAAAGACTCTAATTCAGATTTGATGGGGAAATCAAAAGTTTTCCAGACAACCAAAAGTTAAGAGAATTCAGCACCACCAAACCAGCTTTCCAACAAATGTTAAAGGAACTTATCTAGGCAGGAAACATAAGGAAAAGTCCTACAGAAAATAAACCCAAAACAATTCAGAAAATGGTAATCAGTTCAGTTCAGTTCAGTTCAGTCATGTCCAACTCTTTGCAGCCCCATGGACGGCAGCACGCCAGGGTTCCCTGTCCATCACCAACTCCCAGAGCTTACTCAAACTCGCATCCATTGGGTCAGTGATGCCATCCAACCATCTCATCCTCTGTTGTCCCCTTCTCTTCCCACCTTCAATCTTTCCCAGCATCAGGGGCTTTTCCAATGAGTCAGTTCTTCGCTTCAGGTGGCCAGTGTACTGGAGTTTTAGCTTCAGCATCAGTCTTTTGAATGAATAGTCAGGACTGATTTACTTTAGCATTGACTGGTTGGATCTCCTTGCAGTCCAAAGGACTCTCAAGAGTCTTCTCCAACACCATAAAAGCATCAATTCTTTGGCACTCAGCCTTCTTTATAGTCCAACTCTCACATCCATACCTGACTACTGGAAAAACCATAGCTTTGACTAGATAGACCTTTGTTGGCAAAGGAATGTCTCTGCTTTTTAATATGTTGTCTATGTTGGTCATAACTTTTCTTCCAAGGAGCAAGCGTCTTTTAATTTCATGGCTGCAGTCACCATCTGCAGTGATTTTGGAGCCCAGAATAAAGTCTCTTACTGTTTCCACTGTTTCCCCATCTATTTGCCATGAAGTGATGGGACTGGATGTCATGATCTTAGTTTTCTGAATGTTGAGTTTAAAGCCAATTTTTTCACTCTCCTCTTTCACTTTCATCAAGAGGCTCTTTAGTTCTTCTTGGCTTTCTGCCATAAGGGTGGTGTCATCTGCGTATCTGAGGTTATTGATATTTCTCCCGGCAATCTTGATTGCACCTTGTGCTTCATCTGGATTCCCATCTCTTTAAGAATTTTCCACAATTTGTTGTGATCCACACGGTCAAAGGCTTTGACATAGTTAATAAAGCAGAAGTAGATGTTCTTCTGGAACTCTCGCTTTTTTGATGATCCAGCGGATGTTGCCAATTTGATCTCTGGTTCCTCTGCCTTTTCTAAATCCAGAGGCATGGGTCAGCTGTGGCCTGCTGCAGGGTTGGGCTCACTGAGTGCTGCAGTGTGTGCCTGAGACTTTTTGAAGGAGGTCATCATTATCTTGAGAGTCCCTTAGACTGCAAGGAGATCCAACCAGTCCATCCTAAAGGAAATCAGTACTGAATATTCATTGGAAAGACTGATCCTGAAGCTGAAACTCCATTACTTTGGCTACCTGATGCGAAAAGTTGACTCATTGGAAAAGCCCCTGATGCTGGGAAAGATTGAAGGCAGGAGGAGAAGGGGACGATAGAAGATGAGATGGTTGAATGGCATCATCAGCTCAATGGACGTGAGTTTGAGTAAACTCCGGGACTTGGTGACAGACAGAGGCCTGGCGTGCTGCAGTCCATGGGGTTGCAAAGAGCTGGACATAACTGAGCAACTGAACCGAACTGAACCATTATCTTCATTACCTCCTAGTTTGGCCTTAGGTCAAATAACAGGGAGGGAACACAGCCCCACCCATCAACATAAAATTAGATTAAAGATTTAGCTCATCAGAACAAGACCCAGTTTCCCCCTCAGTCAGTTTCTCCCATCCAGAACCTTCCATAAGCCTCTTATCCTTCTCCGTCAGAGGGCAGACAGACTGAAAACCACAATCACAGAAAACTAACCAATCTGATCACATGGACCAAGGCTTGTCTAACTTAATGAAAGTATGACCCATGCNAACTGTAACCACTTGACTGGATGAACAGCAGCGTGCTTGTGTGTAGAAAGAACAGAATGTCCCCGCAGAGTTCACTATTTTCACACCCCTTTCCATCTTGGTCTTACTCCCTAAGACCAAAAACTGTAATTTCCTTTAGAAATGCTCTAGAAGGTCTGTATTGTCTAAAATGATCATGTACTTATAAATGTTTTTCAAATTTAGATATGAGAGAAGATCATGTGTTTGAGGGGGTGGAATTTTTGCATGTTTTTTTTGTTTGTTTATTTCCCTTCACAGAAACCTGATTCTTTCCAGTCTCTTGGCAGGTAATGGTTAGTATTTTTAATTAGATTATTAATATGAAATCTGAAAAGCTGTTACCAGTTTTTGGCTCTGTCATCTGAAATTTTAATCATTTAATTTAAAAATTAAAATTTTAGGGTTTGTTTTTGTGGTTTACCCTAAGAATAATAATAACTCACTGTTTAAAAGGACCTTGATTCATACAGTTAAAGTCCTGGAGAAAAAGAACTAAGCAATTTTTAGTTCTGTCTATAATGTGCATTGGAGAAGGAAATGNTTAAAAATTAAAATTTTAGGGTTTGTTTTTGTGGTTTACCCTAAGAATAATAATAACTCACTGTTTAAAAGGACCTTGATTCATACAGTTAAAGTCCTGGAGAAAAAGAACTAAGCAATTTTTAGTTCTGTCTATAATGTGCATTGGAGAAGGAAATGGCAACCCAGTCCAGTACTCTTGCCTGGAGAATCCCATGGAGGGAGGAGCCTGGTGGGCTACAGTCCATGGGGTTGCAAAGAGTCGGACAGGACTGAGCGAATTAAAAAAAAACAAACACAAAAAACCCATGGACCCAGCATTAACATGACAAGGAATTGCTTCAACAATAACAGGGAAAACATTATTATTTTCAACCAGGCCATTAGTTCGTAGTAATGCTACTCCAGTGCATTTAAAATGATTTTGTGGTATCAGAGTTTACTGGTGTTAAAGGGCATATTGATGTGTTAGTTGGGAGACATGACTGACATTGTATTGATCATTTGAAATAATCAGGAATAGCTCTTTGGGCAAACATTCTTGAATTTGCTTTTCTTCTTTGTGGTTGTGATGGATGTTGTTTGTATTCTGTATTTGTTCCCCCCTTTCCCCCCTAAACTGCTCAGGTTTCTATCCAAAATGGAAGAATGTCAAGTTTTGGGTATCGTATTTGACTACTGTAGAAATGACCCTTAGCAAGTTGTTCACAACTTTGTGATTATTTGTCAAATGATTTTGCAGGTGTTTTCAATTTGAAAATATATTTAGATCATTATCGCTCCACTGCTGAGTGATACTTTGGGGCAACATAGTTCATTTAGAGGGCTTCCCTGGTGGCTCAGTGGTAAAGAATCTGCCTGCAATGCAGGAGACCTGGGTTCAAGCCCTGTGTTGGGAAGATCATCTGGAGGAGAGAATGGCAACCAACTCCAGTATTCTTGCCTGGACAATTTCATGGACAGAGGAGCCTGCAGGCATGACTGAAGTGACTAAGCAGCAGCAGCAGTTCATTTAGAAATTTATTTCCTAGAGCACGTCAGAACAGCTCTGGGTTCCATTCTGAAGTTGATCTGTAAGTTAATATGTAACTCAAAATACAAAGTTGGCCAGGTGTAAAAACATGTGCATATTACTTAATCTTTTTATTTCATTTCATTTTTATGTTTTTATTCCTGAGGCAATTGGTTTTTCCAGGAGTCAGCAGGAAACCTTTCCCCCTATCAGTGAGTTTTTAAACCAGTTTAAATACTTTTCACAATGGTTTTTGCCACTCTTCCATAATCGTAAATCTGAGGCCTAAAAAATACCTATGTAATGTCTTACTCAGACTGGGAGTCCGGTCTACAGTGACATGGGATGACGTGGATTAGAACAATAGTTTCTCTACAAGGAATTTCTTCAACAATAACAGGGAAAACATTATTATTTTCAACAAGGCCATTAGTTCATAGTAATGCTACTCGAGTGCATTTAAAATGATTTTGTGGTATCAGAGTTTACTGGTGTTAAAGGGCATATTGATGTGTTAGTTGGGAGACATGATTGACATTGTATTGATCATTTGAAATAGATCAGGAATAGCTCTTTGGGCAAACATCTCAGTGTTCTTTATATTTGCATTCTTTAGCCATTTTAACTGGCTCCTTAAATAAAACTCTCTTCTATGAATAATTTTACTATGCACATCCATAATACTCCTAGTCACTTAAAAAAAAAAAGGCTGGACAAAGCAAACCATTTCCAATTGTTTAAGAATCCAGTGAATTCATCCCTGGCTTGGGCTACATGGAATGTAGTCTGAGAAGACAATCTGTTTTCCCTTCTCTTTCCCCACACAGGAGAAACTTTGTAACAGGTTCATCACAGCTGATCAGAAACTGCTGTAAGCATGGGATTCTTTGATGTGCATGTAACCACACATAGTGTAAATCTCTGCTGAGACTTCTCCCTGAGATCGGCTGTGCAGAGTGCCTTATTCCTAGCAGTTCTCTCGGCTGATTGCCCTTCTTCGTTCTCCTGCATCACGACTTCCTGTCTCCTCGTTTGTACTGTTCTCTGTCCTGGGGGCAGGGGCAGAGGCTTGGCCAGGCAAGCATGTCAAGGGGAAGGTGCAGGAGATGAGATGAGGTCGAGAGGTGCTTGGGGCCAGCTTACCCTGGGCTCTATGAGCCGCTGTGAGTGCTCAGACCTGATCCTAGCTGATGTGGGGAATCCTTGGAACGTTTTGTGTAGAGTGATAAGATCAGAGAGGCCAAGAGCTCTCTGACCCTCTGTGTATTAGCTGCAGTTAAGAGGCTGAGGGTGGAAGAGAGAACCAGCTTAGGAAGTCACAGAAATAACCCAAGTGAAAGATGATGGTGGAATGGACCAAGATGGTAGCACTGGAAGAGCATGCCGAGATCCATTTCTAGATATATTTTTAGTGGAGACACGTTTTGTGATGGCTTAGAGGTGAATTGTGAGAAAGAAAGGTGTCCAGAGTCTTAACCTTAGCCACTAGAAGGCTGGCGTTGTCACTTACTAAAGTGGAAGGCACATTTGGAGGTGGGAATCTTTACATTGTTAAATTTAAGATGCCAATTAGATTCAAGTGACATTGGTGGGTAAACACTTGCATATGAATGTGTGTGTGTGTGTGTGTGTGTACGGGAGTCATCTGCATTTAGGAGATATTTAAAGCCCTGAAACTAGATGAGGTCACCAAGAGAATGACTGGATAAGAGGTCAGAGGGGTGAGGGACTTCCCTGGTGGTCCAGTGGTCAAGAATCCACCTTTCAGAGCAGGGGACGCGGGCAGATTCGACCCCTGGACGGAACTGCAAATCCACATGTCACAGGACAGCTGAGCCCGTGCTCACCTCCTGAGCGCGTGTGCTCTCGAGCCTGAGCTCCACCGCAGCAGAAGCCCCCTTGTGCTGCAACAAAGACCCAGTGCAACCAAAATTTAAAAAAAAATTTTAAGAGTTCAGAGGGATGATCTGGGGCTGTCTAGCATATAGAGGTCAGGGGACTAGAAAAGGAGGAGCTGATGAGAGAATCAAAAGGGATGAGATACTGATACCAAATTGGGGAGAAACAAATTGTTCCAAGGAGGGAGTGATAAATTGTATCTAATGTGGTTTAGTCACTAAGATGAGATTTGAGAATTAGCTGTCAATTTAGCCACATGGAAGTCACTGGATTTCTTAACAAGAACCATTTTAGTGGAGTGCTGGGGATGAAAGCCTGAACAGGGTTTATTCAAGAGAAAATGGGAGGAGAGAGACTGGGCACAGTCTTATTTTAAGATTTGTAGATTAGAGGAGGGCAAAGAGATCTTACCTGGGGGGCAGTGCAGGGTCAAGGTTTTTTTCTGCTAAACTATACAGTATATATAGAATAATAAATACTATATAAATGTATATAGTTCTATGGCTGATGACAGTAACTCAGTAGAGAATGAAAAATTCAGGAGAAAAAGCGAGAGTTGCTAGATCAGTGTCTCTAGGTGACTGAGAGAAGATGAGACGCAGTGCACAGTGGAGGGAGGGGGCACACACATTTCCTGCAGAGGAAGGACAGGCCACAAATGCAGGCGGAGGGGAGGATATGGTTGGGGACGCAGAGAAGTTCTCTTCCGATTCTGTTTTCTCACAGAAACAGGCAGCACTGTCATTAGCTGAGCAGAAGCAGGCGGGGGAGTCCACAGTTGAGGTTGAAGAGAAGGCATAAAGTAGTCATTTAGGAAAGTGGATCCTTGACGGAGAGGGGCATGTGGGAGGATTGCTCGGCACCATTAAGGGTCCTGTTTGGCATTAGTGGTCGTGGATTTAAGGGGAAGCCCAGTCAGTGGGACTGTGTGCTTTTCTCCATCTGTGATCAGCTGCCCCGAGATGCAGATTGGATGAGGCTGTAAAAGAGTTGGATGACTGATGGATTATGGGTTTTAATGTGGCTGAAGGATTCAATAAAATCAGGGTTTTGGAGGAAATGTTCTGGAAAGATCAGAGGTGGTCAGTCAGAGGGTAGAGAGCCTGAAATAAGATTGTGGAGGGGGCACAGGTGTTGATGATAGGATCTGGGGCAGCAGTTCTCAACCAGGAGCAACTTACCCCTGAATAGGGGAAATCTGTGGTTGTCTGAAGACATTGTTGGTTGGCACAACTGGAAGGGGAGAAGACACTTCAGACAGCTGGTAGAGGTCAGGGATGCTGCTAAACATCCACGCACAGGAGAGCCTCCACAACAGAGACTAATCTGGCCCGACTGTCAGTAGTGCCATGGCAGAGAAGCCCCAACTAGACTGTGATTATGGGAATTAGTAGCTGGGATAAGCCTTGAGATTTCCAATAAGATTATTGGAAAAAAGATAAAGAGACCAGGGTTTTGGAAGTTTCTTCCTATGACTAATGGAATCTCCAAGAATTACAAAAGGAGTTAAGAGAAACAGAGTCAGGGATAAGAGGAGGTTAACTAGCTATGTATGAAGTTATTTTATTTTTCTGCAACTAGCTGACTGGCTGGAGTTGAATTGATTTTCCTGACTCTAAAAACGACATGTCCAAATTAGCCAGAGTGATGATATGTTGTTTTTAAAAGCCACTTGTTTTTTTTTAACCAGTTTTGACATAATTGTCTGTCTTAAATAGATTGTCTAAAAACCCACTTAGGGATTTGGTTGGTCTTTTGGTCAAAATTACATGACTGTAAACTTGGGCACTTGGCCTAGTTCCATCTTTAAATGCCGTCTCAGGGTAACAGTTCTTGCAGCTAGACCTTGGAGCAGGGATCTTGTTTGAGTAAACTGTTGAGAAACTTAATTTATTGATTTTAAAGACTGTGACTTTTCTTGCAGTGCTCTCACAGTGGAGAAAACTAGTCAAAATCACACAGAGTAAATAAGGGTTACAAACCAGTGCTGCTTCCTGGAATAAGTCACATTGTCCAGTCCTGGGCTTTGTTCTTCATTCTGAGCTCAAGTGCCCTGGGGCTGCTTTTCTGCCTACCCACAATAGCTCGGGGTGTCTTTTGTTTGCTTCTTGCTTAAAAGAAGGTCTTGTTTTGAGGTTTGGACCATAAATAATAATCTGCTGTTCTCTATAATAATAATCCACCCTTTTTAGCAGAAAAAAATCTACTTGATTCAGTGTGGCTATCAGTTTATTTAGAAGAATGGCCAAAAGTGCCCATTGTGTCCTGAGAATAAACATTTGGAAGATAGTTGGAGAGAATGGGGGAGTACTGTTGCTCTCCTTGGCCTGGAGTCATGAAGACCTCAGGAAGAAAAAATTCTGAAAATGGCCATCAGTCCGGTGTGACAATGCCCTTCCTTATTCTACTCATCTGTTACATTCTAAGAATAATTGGAACACTGTAGATAGGGATTCTCTTCCAAATATTTCTTTAAAAGATATCTTATTTTGAAAATGGGTGTTTTAAATCTTTTCTGTATTAACTCTGTTTCCACTTTTAGGCCAAGTTAGTTTCTTTCTAATCTTCATTTAGTCCATGAAAGAGTTTCTTTTGGGGTGAAGATTCTTTTATCTTAGCAACAGTCCTTAATAATTCCTGCAGTTGCCTCTGATTGTAGATCTTGCAATGATAGACATTTTAATGACTACTTTCCTGTATTAGGCTAACTGAAAAATTCAATGAGGAGAGGAATATGTGACCCAGTGTGGTTAGTTATTTCTTGAGTACACATGTTATCTGACACACTGAAATTCAATGGTAGGTAAGATTTCATTAATGGACACAAGATATGTTACTCTTTTTTTCCCCTTAAATACAGGAAAAGAGTGTGTTAAATAATGAACATGGCTTTATTAATAAAGTGATCTCTTACCTAGAACACTTTAAATTGATTTAAATATGGAAGATGAGAAAAGATCAACCTGATATAAATTGAAATGTCAGTTCAGTTCAGTTCCGTCGCTCATGCGTGTCCGACTCTTCGTGACCCCATGAATCGCAGCACACCAGGCCTCCATGTCCATCATCATCTCACGGAGTTCACTCAGACGCACGTTCATTGAGTCAGTGATGCCATCCAGCCATCTCATCCTCTGTCATCCCTTTCTCCTCCTGCCCCCAATCCTTCCCAGCATCAGAGTCTTTTCCAATGAGTCAACTCTTCACATGAGGTGGCCAAACTACTGGAGTTTCAGCTTTAGCATCATTCCTTCCAAAGAAATCCCAAGGCTGATCTCCTTCAGAATGGACTGGTTGGATCTCCGTGCAGTCCAAGGGACTCTCAGGAGTCTTCTCCAACACCACAGTTGAAAAGCATCAATTCTTNGCAGGGGCAGAGGCTTGGCCAGGCAAGCATGTCAAGGGGAAGGTGCAGGAGATGAGATGAGGTCGAGAGGTGCTTGGGGCCAGCTTACCCTGGGCTCTATGAGCCGCTGTGAGTGCTCAGACCTGATCCTAGCTGATGTGGGGAATCCTTGGAACGTTTTGTGTAGAGTGATAAGATCAGAGAGGCCAAGAGCTCTCTGACCCTCTGTGTATTAGCTGCAGTTAAGAGGCTGAGGGTGGAAGAGAGAACCAGCTTAGGAAGTCACAGAAATAACCCAAGTGAAAGATGATGGTGGAATGGACCAAGATGGTAGCACTGAAAGAGCATGCCGAGATCCATTTCTAGATATATTTTTAGTGGAGACACACGTTTTGTGATGGCTTAGAGGTGAATTGTGAGAAAGAAAGGTGTCCAGAGTCTTAACCTTAGCCACTAGAAGGCTGGCGTTGTCACTTACTAAAGTGGAAGGCACATTTGGAGGTGGGAATCTTTACATTGTTAAATTTAAGATGCCAATTAGATTCAAGTGACATTGGTGGGTAAACACTTGCATATGAATGTGTGTGTGTGTGTGTGTGTGTACGGGAGTCATCTGCATTTAGGAGATATTTAAAGCCCTGAAACTAGATGAGGTCACCAAGAGAATGACTGGATAAGAGGTCAGAGGGGTGAGGGACTTCCCTGGTGGTCCAGTGGTCAAGAATCCACCTTTCAGAGCAGGGGACGCGGGCAGATTCGACCCCTGGACGGAACTGCAAATCCACATGTCACAGGACAGCTGAGCCCGTGCTCACCTCCTGAGCGCGTGTGCTCTCGAGCCTGAGCTCCACCGCAGCAGAAGCCCCCTTGTGCTGCAACAAAGACCCAGTGCAACCAAAATTTAAAAAAAAATTTTAAGAGTTCAGAGGGATGATCTGGGGCTGTCTAGCATATAGAGGTCAGGGGACTAGAAAAGGAGGAGCTGATGAGAGAATCAAAAGGGATGAGATACTGATACCAAATTGGGGAGAAACAAATTGTTCCAAGGAGGGAGTGATAAATTGTATCTAATGTGGTTTAGTCACTAAGATGAGATTTGAGAATTAGCTGTCAATTTAGCCACATGGAAGTCACTGGATTTCTTAACAAGAACCATTTTAGTGGAGTGCTGGGGATGAAAGCCTGAACAGGGTTTATTCAAGAGAAAATGGGAGGAGAGAGACTGGGCACAGTCTTATTTTAAGATTTGTAGATTAGAGGAGGGCAAAGAGATCTTACCTGGGGGGCAGTGCAGGGTCAAGGTTTTTTTCTGCTAAACTATACAGTATATATAGAATAATAAATACTATATAAATGTATATAGTTCTATGGCTGATGACAGTAACTCAGTAGAGAATGAAAAATTCAGGAGAAAAAGCGAGAGTTGCTAGATCAGTGTCTCTAGGTGACTGAGAGAAGATGAGACGCAGTGCACAGTGGAGGGAGGGGGCACACACATTTCCTGCAGAGGAAGGACAGGCCACAAATGCAGGCGGAGCGGAGGATATGGTTGGGGATGCAGAGAAGTTCTCTTCCGATTCTGTTTTCTCACAGAAACAGGCAGCACTGTCATTAGCTGAGCAGAAGCAGGCGGGGGAGTCCACAGTTGAGGTTGAAGAGAAGGCATAAAGTAGTCATTTAGGAAAGTGGATCCTTGACGGAGAGGGGCATGTGGGAGGATTGCTCGGCACCATTAAGGGTCCTGTTTGGCATTAGTGGTCGTGGATTTAAGGGGAAGCCCAGTCAGTGGGACTGTGTGCTTTTCTCCATCTGTGATCAGCTGCCCCGAGATGCAGATTGGATGAGGCTGTAAAAGAGTTGGATGACTGATGGATTATGGGTTTTAATGTGGCTGAAGGATTCAATAAAATCAGGGTTTTGGAGGAAATGTTCTGGAAAGATCAGAGGTGGTCAGTCAGAGGGTAGAGAGCCTGAAATAAGATTGTGGAGGGGGCACAGGTGTTGATGATAGGATCTGGGGCAGCAGTTCTCAACCAGGAGCAACTTACCCCTGAATAGGGGAAATCTGTGGTTGTCTGAAGACATTGTTGGTTGGCACAACTGGAAGGGGAGAAGACACTTCAGACAGCTGGTAGAGGTCAGGGATGCTGCTAAACATCCACGCACAGGAGAGCCTCCACAACAGAGACTAATCTGGCCCGACTGTCAGTAGTGCCATGGCAGAGAAGCCCCAACTAGACTGTGATTATGGGAATTAGTAGCTGGGATAAGCCTTGAGATTTCCAATAAGATTATTGGAAAAAAGATAAAGAGACCAGGGTTTTGGAAGTTTCTTCCTATGACTAATGGAATCTCCAAGAATTACAAAAGGAGTTAAGAGAAACAGAGTCAGGGATAAGAGGAGGTTAACTAGCTATGTATGAAGTTATTTTATTTTTCTGCAACTAGCTGACTGGCTGGAGTTGAATTGATTTTCCTGACTCTAAAAACGACATGTCCAAATTAGCCAGAGTGATGATATGTTGTTTTTAAAAGCCACTTGTTTTTTTTTAACCAGTTTTGACATAATTGTCTGTCTTAAATAGATTGTCTAAAAACCCACTTAGGGATTTGGTTGGTCTTTTGGTCAAAATTACATGACTGTAAACTTGGGCACTTGGCCTAGTTCCATCTTTAAATGCCGTCTCAGGGTAACAGTTCTTGCAGCTAGACCTTGGAGCAGGGATCTTGTTTGAGTAAACTGTTGAGAAACTTAATTTATTGATTTTAAAGACTGTGACTTTTCTTGCA
The DNA here is from genome assembly GCA_006410735.1 of Raphicerus campestris. Lineage (NCBI taxonomy): Eukaryota > Metazoa > Chordata > Mammalia > Artiodactyla > Bovidae > Raphicerus > Raphicerus campestris. Next base: position 478,968 of record SJYW01045455.1, read on the forward strand.
GTGCTCTCACAGTGGAGAAAACTAGTCAAAATCACACAGAGTAAATAAGGGTTACAAACCAGTGCTGCTTCCTGGAATAAGTCACATTGTCCAGTCCTGGGCTTTGTCCTTCATTCTGAGCTCAAGTGCCCTGGGGCTGCTTTTCTGCCTACCCACAATAGCTCGGGGTGTCTTTTGTTTGCTTCTTGCTTAAAAGAAGGTCTTGTTTTGAGGTTTGGACCATAAATAATAATCTGCTGTTCTCTATAATAATAATCCACCCTTTTTAGCAGAAAAAAATCTACTTGATTCAGTGTGGCTATCAGTTTATTTAGAAGAATGGCCAAAAGTGCCCATTGTGTCCTGAGAATAAACATTTGGAAGATAGTTGGAGAGAATGGGGGAGTACTGTTGCTCTCCTTGGCCTGGAGTCATGAAGACCTCAGGAAGAAAAAATTCTGAAAATGGCCATCAGTCCGGTGTGACAATGCCCTTCCTTATTCTACTCATCTGTTACATTCTAAGAATAATTGGAACACTGTAGATAGGGATTCTCTCCCAAATATTTCTTTAAAAGATATCTTATTTTGAAAATGGGTGTTTTAAATCTTTTCTGTATTAACTCTGTTTCCACTTTTAGGCCAAGTTAGTTTCTTTCTAATCTTCATTTAGTCCATGAAAGAGTTTCTTTTGGGGTGAAGATTCTTTTATCTTAGCAACAGTCCTTAATAATTCCTGCAGTTGCCTCTGATTGTAGATCTTGCAATGATAGACATTTTAATGACTACTTTCCTGTATTAGGCTAACTGAAAAATTCAATGAGGAGAGGAATATGTGACCCAGTGTGGTTAGTTATTTCTTGAGTACACATGTTATCTGACACACTGAAATTCAATGGTAGGTAAGATTTCATTAATGGACACAAGATATGTTACTCTTTTTTTCCCCTTAAATACAGGAAAAGAGTGTGTTAAATAATGAACATGGCTTTATTAATAAAGTGATCTCTTACCTAGAACACTTTAAATTGATTTAAATATGGAAGATGAGAAAAGATCAACCTGATATAAATTGAAATGTCAGTTCAGTTCAGTTCCGTCGCTCATGCGTGTCCGACTCTTCGTGACCCCATGAATCGCAGCACACCAGGCCTCCATGTCCATCATCATCTCACGGAGTTCACTCAGACGCACGTTCATTGAGTCAGTGATGCCATCCAGCCATCTCATCCTCTGTCATCCCTTTCTCCTCCTGCCCCCAATCCTTCCCAGCATCAGAGTCTTTTCCAATGAGTCAACTCTTCACATGAGGTGGCCAAACTACTGGAGTTTCAGCTTTAGCATCATTCCTTCCAAAGAAATCCCAAGGCTGATCTCCTTCAGAATGGACTGGTTGGATCTCCGTGCAGTCCAAGGGACTCTCAGGAGTCTTCTCCAACACCACAGTTGAAAAGCATCAATTCTTTGGCGCTCAGCCTTCTTCACAGTCCAACTCTCACATCCATACATGACCACAGGAAAAACCTTAGCCTTGACTAGATGGACCTTAGTTGGCAAAGTAATGTCTCTGCTTTTGAATATGCTATCTAGGTTGGTCATAACTTTTCTTCCAAGGAGTAAGCGTCTTTTAATTTCATGGCTGCAGTCACCATCTGCAGTGATTTTGGAGCCCCCCAAAATAAAGTCTGACACTGTTTCCACTGTTTCCCCATCTATTTGCTATGAACTGATGGGACCAGATGCCATGAGCTTCGTTTTCTGAATGTTGAGCTTTAGGAGGTGAATATAAGAACCGTTTAAAACACTTAAAAAAATGGCCTCCACATCATTGAAAACAGAGTATCAGAGAAGCATGATGAGATGTCCTTCAGTAGATGAACCAATAAACTGAAATACAAAGGATATTGTACACCAAGAAATGAAGTGATCTATCATGCCATGAAATGATATGAAGGAAGCTTAAATGAGAGAAGTCAATCTGAAAAGGCTACATTAACTATGTGATTCCAGCTATAGAATATTCTGGAAGTCAGTGATATACTAATGCAAAGTGGACAGTGTCACAAACCTCCATCCATAGTTCATCAGGCACTCTACCTATCAGATCTAGTTCCTTAAATCTATTTCTCCCTTCCACTGTATAATCATAAGGGATTTGATTTAGGTCATACTTGAATGGTCTAGTGGTTTTCCCTACTTTCTTCCATTTCAGTCTGAATTTGTCAATAAGGAGTTCATGATCTGAGCCACAGTCAGCTCCTGGTCTTGTTTTTATTGACTGTATAGAGCTGCTCCATCTTTGGCTGCAAAGAATATAATCAATCTGATTTCGGTGTTGACCAGCTGATGATGTCCATGTGTAGAGTCTTCTCTTGTGTTGTTGGAAGAGGGTGTTTGCTATGACCAGTGCATTTTCTTGGCAAAACTCTATTAGTCTTTGCCCTGCTTCATTCCATATTCCAAGGCCAATTTTGCCTGTTACTCCAGGTGTTTCTTGACTTCCTACTTTTGCATTCCAGTCCCCTATAATGAAAAGGACATCTTTTTTGGGTGTTAATTCTAAAAGGTCTTGTAAGTCTTCATAGAACCGTTCAACTTAAGCTTCTTCAGTGTTACTGGTTGGGGCATAGACTTCAGTTCAGTTGCTCAGTCATGTCCGACTCTTTGCGACCCCATGAATTGCAGCACACCAGGCCTCCCTGTCCATCACCAACTCCCGGAGTTCACTCAGAC
>SJYW01045455.1:491511-512946 GCA_006410735.1 Raphicerus campestris
TTAGAACTGGACATGGAACAACAGACTGGTTCCAAATAGGAAAAGGAGTACGTCAAGGCTGTATACTGTCACCCTGCTTATTTAACTTCTATGCAGAGTACATCATGAGAAACTCTGGACTGGAAGAAACACAAGCTGGAATCAAGATTGCCGGGAGAAATATCAATAACCTCAGATATGCAGATGACACCACCCTTATGGCAGAAAGTGAAGAGAAACTAAAAAGCCTCTTGATGAAAATGAAAGAGGAGAGTGAAAAAGTTTGCTTAAAGCTCAACATTCAAAAAATGAAGATCATGGCATCTGGTCCCATCACTTCATGGCAAATAGATGGGGAAATAGTAGAAGCAGTGTCAGACTTTATTTTGGGGGGCTCCAAAATCACTGCAGATGGTGACTGCAGCCATGAAATTAAAAGACTCTTACCCCTTGGAAGAAAAGTTATGACCAGCCTAGATAGCATATTCGAAAGCAGAGACATTACTTTGCCGACTAAGGTCCGTCTAGTCAAGGCTCTGGTTTTTCCAGTGGTCATGTATGGATGTGAGAGTTGGACTGTGAAGAAGGCTGAGCGCCGAAGAATTGATGTTTTTGAACTGTGGTGTTGGAGAAGACTCTTGAGAGTCCCTTGGACTGAGAGGAGATGCAACCAGTCCATTCTGAAGATCAACCCTGGGATTTCTTTGGAAGGAATGATGGTGAAGCTGAAACTCCAATACTTTGGCCACCTCATGCGAAGAGTTAACTCACTGGAAAAGACTCTGATGCTGGGAGGGATTGGGGGCAGGGGGAGAAGGGGACGACCGAGGCTGAGATGGCTGGATGGCATCACTGACTCGAAGGACGTGAGTCTGAGTGCACTCCGGGAGTTGATGATGGGCAGGGAGGTCTGGCCTGCAGCGATTCATGGAGTCACAAAGAGTCAGACACGACTGAGTGACTGAACTGATCTGAACTGAGTGCAAAGTGTTAACAATGGAGAAAATTGGAACTTGGGGGACGCAAGAGGGAATATATGGGGAACTCTCTCTCTCTCTCTTTTTTTTTTTTTTTTTTTTCCTGAAGCTCAGAGTCTTAACCTCTGGACCACAAGGGAGGTCCCAGGAACTACCTACTTTTCTGCAAACCTCAAACTGCTCTGAAAATTAAAGTTTGTTAATTCAAAAGAACTGAACTAGTAAAAATGTCTTCTTACTAAAAAGCAAACATCCCAGGCTCTAATATGCAGTGGTGGTGGGTTACTGCATACAGTTTGTAATGTTTTTTTTTTTAATTTTTTCTTTGTCCTCAGATAAATCTGCACAGTGATATTCATGCTAAATACTACTTCTAAACTGTCCTTCTTCCTCTCTCTCCAGTGACATATGGTGTATCAGCCTTGGAGGTGTATACACCAAAAGAAATCTTTGTGGCAAATGGGACAGAAGGGAAGCTGACATGCACGTTCGAGTCTACTAACTCAACTGGCACGTTGACCTCAGTCTCCTGGAGTTTCCAGCCAGAGGGGACTGACACCACAGTGTCGGTAGGAATGCTTATTTCATCTCTACGGGTCCTCTCTCATGGTGTTCTTTTTATTTTTTTAATTCGAGGATAATTAAAGGATATTATGGATATATAAAGGATATATATATTATCTTCTAATTAAAGGATAATTAGAGGATATTATGATGGTTTTTTCCGTACATCAACATGAATCTGAATTAGTTACACATTTGGCCCCTTCCTCTTGAAACCCCCACCTCGCTCCCCTTCCCAGCCCATTAAATTAGGTTGTCATGGAGCACTGGTTTTGGGTTCCCTGCATCATACATCAGATTCCCAGGGGCTATCCACTTTACTTATGGTAATGCATATGATTCAGTGCTGTTCTCTCAAATCATCCCGCTCTCTCCTTCCCCCACTGTCCAAAAGTCTGTTCTTGAGGTTTGTGTCTCCTTGGCTGCTCTCCATATAGGATCATCAGTACTATCTTTTTAGATTCCATATATATGTGTTAATGTACAATATTTTTCTTTCTCTTTCTGACTTACTTCAGTCTGTATAATAAATAGTCTCTAGGTTCATCCACCTCATTAGAACTGACTCAAATGCTGTCTTTCTTATAGCTGAGTGATATTCCATTATGTGTATGTACCACAGTTTCCTTATCCATTCATTTCTCAGTGGACATCTAGGTTGCTTCCATGTCCTAGCTGTTTAAATTGTGCTGTGGTGAACACCGCAGTGCACATCTTTTTCGATTCTGGATTCCTCAGGGCATACACCCAGTAGTGGGATTGCTGTGTTATATGGTGGTTTTATTCCTAGTTTTTAAGGAGTCTCCATACCGTTTTCCATAGTGGCTGTATCAGTTTGCATTCCCACCAACAGTGTAAGAGGATTCCCTTCTATCCGCATCCTATCCAGCATTTATTGTTTGTAGACTTTCTGGCGATGCTGTTACTGACTCATGTCACGATGGCCTCGTGAGATTCTTTACTTCTCTAGTGTGCTTAATGATGATTCTTCTGATTGGGCACTTGCAACATAAGTCAGTGACACTTCAAGGCCCTTTTCTTGCCTCAGACTCTCCAGGAAAAAAAATAAGTTCAGCATCTCTTAAATGCAATTTTTTATCGATATTGTTACCAATATTAATATCTCTATCGTCTGTCTCTAGCATCTATCTACTGGGTAGGGATATATACCTGATTTCCAAATCTTTGTGTGGACTTGTGTCCCTCAGGATTTATAAAAAGGGAGACCCTTGGGTGCTGTGCCTTAGACGGAAGGAAAGATGAGGTAAAGTCAGAGATTACATAGTTAACTTCCTCATAGGGTCCAATTAGGTATAATTCTTGGTAAAACAGAGTCCCAGAGTGAGTGAGAGCAGGAATCCATACAAAAGTAACATGGGAAAACTGAGTCAGAGGCATTCTTTTGCTTCCCGTAAACATGTTATTAATGTGGAACATGTATCCTATAGATGTAAAATTAAACACACAGATTTACCCAGCAGAGTTCAAAGAATTATTTAAATTTGTAATGATTTCCCACTGCTATCTTTTGCCAGACTAGAAGTGAGGGATGGTCTACAGAAAGTGAAGCATCATCAGGAAGACACCTGGATGCTCTTTCCTTTGAAGAGCAGTTCTGCTTATGCTCAAAACATCCTTGCCATGTGCGTGATGCATGTTTACATACCCTAAGCCTTAATATTAAGGGCATGCTGGGAACTTCCCCAGTGGTCCAGTGGTTAACAATCTGCCTTCCAATGCAGGGGATGAGGGTTGGGGCCCTGGCTGAGGACCTAAAATCCTACATGCCTCGGGCCACACGTACTTGCACCACAAAGAGTCCATGTGCCACGACAAAGACCCAGTGCAGCCAGAAAAATAAGAGACTGTATTTCTGGTTAATGCTATATTTTAGCTAGGCAATTTATACTTACGTATCAATCTGATCATAGTTAATTCCAGAATGTTCAGTTACTAAAACAGGATGCTTTAACACCTAGATGTTGGTGCACAGTTAATAAGATGAGTAGGATGCTCTTCATTTTTATAGATTTTCAAGAGAAGTAAAATCAAGCCCCAAATACCAAAGGTGGCTTTTCTGGTCCATGAAATTAGGGTCCCTGTGTCTAAAACTGAGCTCATCTTTTCTACCCAATGTTCCCTTCTCTGCTAGTTGTTTTTGGGTATTTATTTTCTTTTAGGGACCTGATTTTTTGTTTTTTTAATCTTGTGTTTTGTTGGTGGGGTTTTTGTCCTTCCCTCCCCCATCCATAGCTTCTTCCCTTCCACCATTCACACTCAACCAAGAAATAAGAACATTTGCTGGATCTTCCTACTTTGTATCTGGCATCTAGATTTTTGTTAACCTTCCTGCTTCTCTGCTCTCCATTACATGATAAAAACTCTGCCAGGGCTGGTGCAGTAACACCCCTGGGTATTCCTCCACATCATATCATCATCTTTCAAGCCACACCTGCAGTCCACCAGGTGCCTCATCTTAAAACACTTCTTTCACCTCATCACTGCCGTCTTCAGCATCCTCATGTTTTCCATTGCAAACACTTCTTGTCTAGAATTAAAAGCTCCTCACAACTGAGTTCCAGCCCCACTTCTGTTTTCCTATGTGATCTCCTTCAGTCTAGCAAAAAGAACTTTATGCTTTGTTTTTCTACTTCTTAGCTCTTACCATTTAAGTTCTGCTCCATCTTCACATTCTGATCCCTCTAAATACCTCTTTTGACCTTTAGCTTTTTTTTTTTTTTTTTTTTTGGCCATGCCACAAGGCATTTGGGATCTTAGTTCCCTGACCAAGGATTAAAACTGTGCCCTCTGCCCTGGAAGCGTTGAGTCTTAATCACTGGACCCCCAGGGAAGTCTTCCCTTTTTAGCTGTTCTTAAAACTCCCTGCCCACATTATCTTGGCCACTCCTGTGAAAGAGTGTGCCTTACTAGAACAGTTTTGCTCTTCATTATCTTGAACGGAAGCATTTTAAGGGTAGAGACCTATCTTACATTTTTTATGTCCCTCAGGATATTATCACTGGCTTTTGCTTGATACATGTTGGTTGATAAGGAGATCTGACTTCCCTGGTGGCTCAGTTGGTAAAGAGTCTGCCTGCAATGCAGGACACTTGGGTTTGATCCCTGGGTTGGGAAGATCTCTGGAGAAGGAAGTGGCAACCCACTCCAGTATTCTTGTCTGGAGAATTCCATGGACAGAGCAGCCTGGTGGGCTACAGTCCATGGGGTCACAAAGAGTCAGATATGGCTGAGTGACTAATTTTCACTTTCAAAGAGATCTAGTCTCTTTTTTTGTATGAGTTTATTTTATTTTATTTTTACCATTTTGTTACTCTTTCTTACTGGTTTGACCAAATCATTATCAATCACGCAGTTCAGCAAACATACACAGTTCCAGTGATATGCCAAGTACAGATGAGCACAGAGACAGAGACAGTTTCCGAGGCCTCATGTCTAGTGAGGGAGGGGCTGCAGAGACCCAGCGTGGGGAAAGGTGTAGTGTGGGTTTTCATTACTGTTTCAGAAATGCAGGGCAGGAGTGTCTGCAGATGAGGTGGAGAGCAAAGCAGAGACCAGGTGACAGAAAGACTTGCTCGCTGAGCTGAGAGTGTATGGTTTATTTCCCGGGAAAGAAGAGAGGGTGAAGGGCTTGGGCCAGGCAAGATATGATCAGACATGAAAGGCATTACAATAACAGAATTAGCTTAAGCTTTGAAATCAGAGCTGGGTTTGAATTCTGTCTCTTAAGACCTGTGACCTTGAGTAAGTCACTGAAGTTCTGAGCCTCACTTTCCTCACTTGCAAAATGTCTGGCAGGTGAATCTTACCTTGTAGAGTGGTTATGAGTGTCAGAATGTTATTTTTCATGGTATTTCACATTTCTGTCCATCTTGCAAGCAGAGGCCTTGGCTACCTTTCTTGTACAGTGACTAGTCTTAGCAGGCAGAGAGGGTGTCTCCTTCTGGAGCAGAAGACAGGCTTGCTTACTGTCCACAATAGTAATATGCCTCTCTCTGGGGCAAAGTCAAATGGGCTTACTGCTCATTATAAAAGATTGGGGTTTTCCAAGCTTGGGGCTCCCCAGCTGTGATGTAGAGCCTCTGTATGCACAGCGTCCACCCTAGTCCCTCCATGCTGCCCTTGTGGGCTTTGAGGGGCAGGGGCCACAGATAAAAACATGCTGCGGGCTGTTTGTAAGTAATAGGGTTCTTTGTGTCCAAGTCTTCTAACAGGAGAACAGAGACTTCCGTGAGTCTTGTGTTTCTGCCAGCATCTGTGAACCTATGGCTGAGTTGCAGAGAGTGTAAAATCTCAGATCCTTCATAGTTCCTGACAAGCACTAGTTTATTTTAAACACAGGGTATATATTTGATAAATTTTTTTTCCAGTAATCATTTAAGCATTATGGAGGATGGATTAGAGGAGCTTGAGACCAGTTAAAAGGTCATATAGTCCAAGATAATGAGGACATAAAATCAGGTAGTATTGGTGGGAATCAAATAGAAGAGAGAAACTTAGGAGATAGAATTGACAGGATTGGGAGACTAACTGAATGGGAAGAAAGACAAATCAATGATAATTCCAAAATGTATGGTTTGGGAGACTGGCATGCTGCCGTCAGTCAAGATGTCACAGGTAGAAGATGCAGTTTGTAGGATAAGGTGGCAAACAGGAGGGTGGGGACAGCTAAGCTAAAGTAAGTAGGCGGTCGGATTAGGAGTCTAGAGCTCCAGAGAGTATTATGGATGAGAGACAGATTAAGAAGTTAACAAAATATAGATGGCCATTAAATCATAGGAATGGATGAGATTTCAGCTTCTATAAAGGTTTCTGAAAATGTTGTGTTTGGATTGCTAGTACAGCTGAGTGGCTGACTAATGCTGATTGCCACCCCCAGCCCTACAATTTCCCCATCGGTGAATAAGAANTCATAGGAATGGATGAGATTTCAGCTTCTATAAAGGATTCTGAAAATGTTGTGTTTGGATTGCTAGTACAGCTGAGTGGCTGACTAATGCTGATTGCCACCCCCAACCCTACACTTTCCCCATCAGTGAATAAGAACAAAGACATCAGGCCTCCAGCAGAGCCGTGTCGATTGGAGCCACATATGAAAATAGATCCCCACCCTCCAGGCCTGGCCTTACTTTCAGGGGACTGGGTTTGAGAAAGCTACTTTGAGAAATGAGTTCCTTTGCGGAAAACAGGTCTGCAGAGAGAATGAGACTACAAAGACAGGGCTAAAGGCTGAGCCTGCAAAGGCGGACAAGACTGTTTTGGGTTGTCTGGGCTGTGTTCCTTTCACATATCCATGACTTTTCTTTAGGAAACAAATAAGTAAAATGGGATAACCCACCAGATTAACTGATCTGTGATAGTTCGGCTTCTTTTTCTTGATGTCCTCGTGTATCTTAACGGTAAGCTTTGTGAATTAAGGATGAAACTTTTGGATTCACTGGGCTCAATCATGGTGTCCGTCAGAGCGTTGGCTTTGAAGAATCAGGTGGTCCTGACTTTGAAGCTGCCACCTGTTATCATTGTGACCTTGGGCAAATGGCTTCTTTGAGTCTCAGTGTCCTTATTTATAAAAATATGGCTGGTAATTGCTACATCCCAGGAGTATTGAGAGGATTAGAGATAGTGTACAAGTTCATTTCTTCAACTGAAAGAGGGCTGGGCTCCATGATTTTAAACTCCTGTTTGGCTTGGGTTCCATTGTTTAAGATTTGGCGTTTCTTTGATCATCACATCTTGAAGATGTGGCATTTCTTTCTGGATGCAGTCTTNCGTGTATCTTAACGGTAAGCTTTGTGAATTAAGGATGAAACTTTTGGATTCACTGGGCTCAATCATGGTGTCCGTCAGAGTGTTGGCTTTGAAGAATCTGGTGGTCCTGACTTTGAATCTACCACCTGTTATCATTGTGACCTTGGGCAAATGGCTTCTTTGAGTCTCAGTGTCCTTATATTTATAAAAATATGGCTGGTAATTGCTACATCCCAGGAGCATTGAGAGGATTAGAGATAGTGTACAAGTTCATTTCTTCAACTGAAAGAGGGCTGGGCTCCATGATTTTAAACCCCTGTTTGGCTTGGGTTCCATTGTTTAATATTTGGCCTTTCTTTGATCATCACATCTTGATGATGTGGCATTTCTTTCTGGATGCAGTCTTTTTTCCATGTCCTTCCTCCACAATCTTGATTGGAGCTCCTCAAATGAAGTCTTTTTTAAAAAGTACCCTTCCCTGTATGCCTGTACTGGTGTTTAGAACTTCTGCCTTTGAGAATAGCTCACGTGTTCTTTTTTCTAATTGCAGTTTTTCCACTACTCCCAAGGGCAAGTGTATGCTGGGAATTATCCACCATTTAAGAACAGAATCAGCTGGGCTGGAGACCTTGACAAGAAAGATGCATCAATCAACATAGAAAATGTGCAGTTTATACACAATGGCACCTACATCTGTGATGTCAAAAACCCTCCTGACATTGTTGCCCAGCCAGGACACATTAGGCTCTATGTTGTAGAGAAAGGTACTTCCTGGAATATTTTGACAGTAGTGATACAGTCCCCTTATGTTTCAGGATGTGTTTGAAAGAGGTATTTCTGCCATACAGTTACGATCCCTGTTTCCATGGACTGTGGCTCTACGAAACATCCGAGGGGGTCAGGGAACTCATTCCAACTGGAGTGTTCAGTNCAGCCAGGACACATTAGGCTCTATGTTGTAGAGAAAGGTACTTCCTGGAATATTTTGACAGTAGTGATACAGTCCCCTTAAGAGTTATGTTTCAGGATGTGTTTGAAAGAGGTATTTCTGCCATACAGTTATGATCCCTGTTTCCATGGACTGTGGCTCTACGAAACATCCGAGGGGGTCAGGGAACTCATTCCAACTGGAGTGTTCAATTTCTCCATTTATGTACCTGCTGTCCGGAGCATATGGATCAGATTCCAGGAGTATGAATTTTTCATTGTTAGTTAGAATTAAGGCCAGATTCATTATAGTTACATGTGGTGGGTAGGGGAAAAGGAGATTGTATTATTTTAATATTCTGACTTCCCTGGTGGCTCAGACAGTAAAGTGTCTGCCTATAATACAGGACACCTGGGTTCGATCCCTGGGTTGGGAAGATCCTCTGGAGAAGGCAGTGGCAACCCACTCTAGTGTTCTTGCCTGGAAAATCCCATGGATGGAGGAGCCTGGTGGGCTACAGTCCATGGGGTCGCAAAGAGTCGGACATGACTCAGCGACTTCACACACACAATATTCTCCAGGAGAAAGCTTTAACATGGGCAGAAACAGCATAGCTATTTCTTCACCTTTTTTTTTGGAGAATAAGCCAGGAAATGTAGGTTCTGGATCTTATTGTGAGACAAAGTCTGCTTTGTTGGAGAATAGACTGAGGTAAATTCACATACCCACCTTTTGTTTGAATTAGAGCATTGAGAGGGATGTTATATATATATATAAATGTGTTGAGTTCTGAAGCTCATTCTTTATCAGTTAATGTTCATATGTCACCACTTAGGTATTATAATATCATCATTTGGATAATAAAAGAGTGTGGTAATTGCTAAAGGAAGACACTTGTTTATTAATATAATTTCATTTCTTCTCTCTATAGCGATGTACCTTAAACATATTTTGTTATTCTTTCTCTCTAGAGATTTTGCCCGCATTTCCAGTTTGGGTAGTGGTGGGTACAGTTACTGCCGTGGTCCTAGGTCTCACTCTGCTTATCACCATGATTCTGGCTGTCCTCTATAGAAGGAGAAGCTCTAAACGGGATTACGCTGGGTAAGAAGCTCTGCTTTTGAGGGGAAAGTTGGAGGGAAGAAGTCAAAATTTGTGAAAACTTCTGTATGTTGTATGGAAAAAGAATGGTGAAGAATTAGCTGCTGTTAGCCTTCATGTCAGAACTGAGCTGTCTCCTTAGAAGGTGTTTTGTGTGGGCAAGCAGGGATCAAGGGGCTGCCGTTGGCCGTGGAATGTGCTGCTAATGCCTGTCTCAGTTTCTTTCTTAGGTTTGGTGAAGTGGACTGCTCTGTGCTCTGTGCTCTCTGAGTACCTTCCACTCTGAGATTAGTAGTATTAAGCCACACATCTCTTGCTCCACTATGAGTTTAATTTGATCTCTTGGTAATCTTACAAGGCTCTTTTCAATTAGGTAAATGTAATAATCATAACAATGCCTGGGGAGAGTGTGCTGGTACCTGATGTGATGATGCAGGAGTTTTCCTATTTATAGTCTTATAACTAGTTTATGACTTGTTCTTGAATGCATGGCTAGACTCACCCAAGGGGGAAAATAAAGAGTTGAACACCAAAATATACCAGCAGTAAAGAACAGTAGACTTTCTTTTTGCTTGTGGCTTCTCAAAGATAATACATTCGAGCAGAGGATGCGTGTCTAACTGAAGGACCCTCTCTTTTTGCCACTCCAGCCGGACAGCTAGCCCATATAAGCTCTGTAGAACTTGTGTGGTAAGCCGGAGAGTGAGGCTGGGTTTCATCTGATGGAGCCCGGGCTGCATCCCACGTGCACGAGGGGACTGTGATCTGAGAGGGTTGCATGCCCTGAGCTCCTTGGCTGGTGGATGGTAGGACCCCTTTCGCTGGGCTCCGCTGCTTTACTTTTTAGGAGTGCCATGTTTTAAGAAGTTTGAGTGTTCAAATTCAGATATCACTTGCTTGGAATGTTTCTGTTTTGCTGACTGTACTCGCTCCCTTGCATGGTGAGTAGTTTATGATGAAATACAATCAGAACATTGGTTTTCAACATGCAGCTAATCCGGGTGGTGACATGCCAATCTTAGTTCATGCTTTGGGGTTAATGAAAGCACAGAAGAGTGTGCCTTAGAATCTTGCATGGCATCATGAATGCTGCTATTCTTCTTACTTGTTTTTTTTCCCTCCTCCATCCCCTGCCTTTTCTACCTTGGTGTGCCAAGATCAGATCCTGCTTATCTTCCACTTCTTAAGAAAAGCTGACATAGAGGACACATTGGGACTATAACAGGGCTGGGGCTCCTCTTCCACTCCCACTAGACACATGGTAACCAATCACGCTGGCTGTTGCTGTTAATACTTCTATGTGTGTATTCAGCCCATCTCCCTTGTTGACAACTAACCATCTATCTCTGAGCTAACCCAGCAGCTATCATGGTTTGTCCACAAATATGTCCTGTGTCTGTATTAGAAACATGTTGAGTATACCATCCCAATGAAATGGGTTGTCAGGTTTCATGGTCATCTGAACATACATGTTCTTCATGTAAGATGCCTGTGTGTGTGTGTGTGTGTGTTAGTTTTTTTTTTAATACTTGAATTGTATTATTACTGAGTTAGACCCTCTTCGTGTTAGAATACTCAAACCATTTTGGTTTGGAGTGTATAGCCTCCTGGTTCAGAGAAAGCACAGTTTGCAGAATGCTTTGTATGATTTGATCTTAATAACGGCACTTTAAGTGATTCTTTCCATACTTCTAAGATTTTTAAAAAGTACATCATAAAGGATTTAAGCTCTGCTGAAAACACATCCCATCAAGGAATCTGTAATGAGTTACTTCTTGGCATCAATTCTCCCTGGTTTATTTATGAGACAGGCCTTGCTGTTGAAAACCCCCTGTGCCCCTGAAAAAGTTCAGCCCATGTGATGTGGCATTCCACAGTTTCTTATGATCCGTGACTTCCTGGATTTTCTCTGGTTGGGTTGCGGAACTGGTGGGGAAACAAACAATGGGGACCCAGGGAATCCAAAGTATGAGATGAGCCAAGACTACAAGCCTGGATCTCTATCTTTCATTTTGGAAGCACATTCAGAAGAGGTTTGCCTTTGATGATCACAAAAGTGAATTGCTATCAAGAAGGTCTAGCTTGCTCCTTTAAACCTGTATGCCAAAGGAGGATTGATAGGAGGGGAAAAACCCAAAGCAGCCAAAGGATAAATGTATATTATAGCCAGAATCCCATTCAGCATGTATCATTGTTGTAAACTGGGGCAAAGTGGTCAGCCCACGTTGGTTTCTTTTTCTCCCCTGGAGTAGCATCACTGGCTTGGAAGAATTAGTGTCAGGGATAAAAATTAGTTTCAAGAAATGTGATTGTTTTGATACTCATTGTTTTGTTGAGTTTTGTTTTTATATATCTGCTACTTCATCTTGTCATCACTTGCATTTCTATATTTTATGTTTCCATTTTAATTATTTTTTTTTTACATTTGTTCTCCAAATTGCCAACTTATCAGCTGCAATACATCTGGGAGTGTGTCACCAGTTAATCAGATTTCACGGAAGTCTCCCTCCGACACAGAGGGTCTAGTAAAGAGCCTGCCTTCTGGATCTCACCAGGTAACGGCTGATTGCGGTCTGTCCACTGTGCCATGCTCTGCAGCTTGGTGCTGTGTCGTGTTCTGGGATGTGGAAAAGAATAATACGAAGCTGTGAGAGAGTGAAACAGAAAGACAGCAAGAGAAGCGGAGAAGCATGCAGGGGCTGGTTTAGGAGGAACACAAGAAAGTATGTGGAGAAGAATCTGACTAGAGTAAAGGTTTCCACCAAGCTGCCGCTAACAGATTGGCTCAAGAAAATTAGGAGATGACTGTCAGATGTAAACACTTCTTCCCTAGTTGCTCAAAGAATTAAAGCTAGTGAACTAGATTCTATATTGAGGTGTACCTTAAGCCATGAAATTCACAGGAGTATGGTGATTTTGGTATTGATAATAAAACAGAAAAGTTATTTTGTATGAATTCTTTAGAAGAAATAGAAAGTAAGCAGTTACTTGAATAATTAGTAGGCTTGATGAACAAGGAAAGTCTGGTTTCTGCTTTTTGTAGAAAGTACAGAGAAGAAATAACTTTTATTTGGAGCTAGCATGGAATCTAGCATTGTGGTTAATATTGTGTTTGTTCATGCTGATGTAACTATGATTGTGGCATGGCAGAAATTCCAGAGCTTAGTACTGATTCTGTTCTTCTGGGATAGAAAGTGTTAGAAGGAATGTGGCCAGTTATAACTTTGCTCTGAGGAGGACGGGTTAGGGGTGTAGTTGGGTGGGTGGATTTAAGAGGAAGTAAAGAAAAGGCTAACAGTGTTTTGTGGAAGAATTACCCCACAGTCTCAGTCTGCAGTTGTCATATGTGGTGAGGACACGGAGGCGTTGTGATATTACATTATTAAAAGCACAGAACAGTTAGCAACAGAATTGGGGCTCGAACCTTCGATTTCAAGGCAGCATATATTCTTTCACAGCATCAGGACCTTACTGATTCCTAGTCTATCTGTTCATCTCTCATTCTTTTTATCTGTGTGTCTTTCTGTCTCTCTCTCTCTCAGTTTACATAGTATGCCTCAGGTACCTAATTCACTAATTGGGATTGTGAATAGGAATAAGGTTGTGAATAAAGGCCTTAAAGTTACAGGCAGACATTTTACCTAAAGAAGCCGTGGAAATTTTTTCTTCTGCCCTTGAAATGCTGTAGAAGTTGTTCTCCTATTGAAAACAAACTGGGGGTAGGGGAAGAAAGAAAGAAAGAATTCTCTACACTGGGAAACAGGCTGTTCAGTACCGTGATTCCTGAGAGACGGGAATAAAGAGCAGCCCCGTGATCGTCCCGGCTTCCTCAGGCGTTTTCCAGACTGTGGTACTGAGGGGAGACAGAGACAGTTCAGCTGTCCCACTGAGCTGGGGAGGCCAGGGTGGCTAGGATTTCCGAGGCACCTCGCCAGAGAAAAAGAAACAATGTAGAGAGAAGACGCGTCGGGATCTGGAGTGGGTCCCCTGAGCCTTTGCTAAATACAGATTTGTCGGGATCTGGAGTGGGTCCCTTGAGCCTTTGCTAAATACAGATTTGTAGACGCGTGGGCGACACGTCCTGGTGGCTGGAGGAAGAACTGCCTGGAAAGCAGTAGGTTGCACAGTGCCCTGAAACTTACCCAGGACTGGAAATTAGTTTGTGTCCTCAAACGCAGAGTGGAGAGAACTCATTATGTACAGGGTATTGGTTGGAGTTCTCAGAATGGTCACCCCTTAGCTGCATAAATTGCATCCAGCTTTTTGTGACGCCATGGACTATAGCCCTCTAGGCTCCTCTGTCCATGGGATTTCCAAGGCAAGAATACTGGAGTAGGGAAAAAAAAAATACTGGAGTGGGTTGTCACTTCCTTCTCAGGGGAATCTTCCCGACCCAGGGATTGAACCCATGTCTCTTGCATTGGCAGCAGATTCTTTACCACTGAGCCACTGGGGTAATGGGACTAAATCAGCACCTTGGTCGTAGGGCTAAATCAGCACCAGATTATGGATGCCATGGACCCACCATAAAAAGGAAGCATTTAAAGAATCAAACTAATCTGAAAGTAACTTAGGTGCATGCCAGCTCAAAATCCAGTCTTTACAACAATATAGCAAAATACAAGCATCTAAAGAAGTATGTATATATATATATAAAGTATGTGTACAAAAAAGGGTATGTGTCTATATATGTGTGTGTGTGNGATATTACATTATTAAAAGCACAGAACAGTTAGCAACAGAATTGGGGCTCGAACCTTCGATTTCAAGGCAGCATATATTCTTTCACAGCATCAGGACCTTACTGATTCCTAGTCTATCTGTTCATCTCTCATTCTTTTTATCTGTGTGTCTTTCTGTCTCTCTCTCTCTCAGTTTACATAGTATGCCTCAGGTACCTAATTCACTAATTGGGATTGTGAATAGGAATAAGGTTGTGAATAAAGGCCTTAAAGTTACAGGCAGACATTTTACCTAAAGAAGCCGTGGAAATTTTTTCTTCTGCCCTTGAAATGCTGTAGAAGTTGTTCTCCTATTGAAAACAAACTGGGGGTAGGGGAAGAAAGAAAGAAAGAATTCTCTACACTGGGAAACAGGCTGTTCAGTACCGTGATTCCTGAGAGACGGGAATAAAGAGCAGCCCCGTGATCGTCCCGGCTTCCTCAGGCGTTTTCCAGACTGTGGTACTGAGGGGAGACAGAGACAGTTCAGCTGTCCCACTGAGCTGGGGAGGCCAGGGTGGCTAGGATTTCCGAGGCACCTCGCCAGAGAAAAAGAAACAATGTAGAGAGAAGACGCGTCGGGATCTGGAGTGGGTCCCCTGAGCCTTTGCTAAATACAGATTTGTCGGGATCTGGAGTGGGTCCCTTGAGCCTTTGCTAAATACAGATTTGTAGACGCGTGGGCGACACGTCCTGGTGGCTGGAGGAAGAACTGCCTGGAAAGCAGTAGGTTGCACAGTGCCCTGAAACTTACCCAGGACTGGAAATTAGTTTGTGTCCTCAAACGCAGAGTGGAGAGAACTCATTATGTACAGGGTATTGGTTGGAGTTCTCAGAATGGTCACCCCTTAGCTGCATAAATTGCATCCAGCTTTTTGTGACGCCATGGACTATAGCCCTCTAGGCTCCTCTGTCCATGGGATTTCCAAGGCAAGAATACTGGAGTAGGGAAAAAAAAAATACTGGAGTGGGTTGTCACTTCCTTCTCAGGGGAATCTTCCCGACCCAGGGATTGAACCCATGTCTCTTGCATTGGCAGCAGATTCTTTACCACTGAGCCACTGGGGTAATGGGACTAAATCAGCACCTTGGTCGTAGGGCTAAATCAGCACCAGATTATGGATGCCATGGACCCACCATAAAAAGGAAGCATTTAAAGAATCAAACTAATCTGAAAGTAACTTAGGTGCATGCCAGCTCAAAATCCAGTCTTTACAACAATATAGCAAAATACAAGCATCTAAAGAAGTATGTATATATATATATAAAGTATGTGTACAAAAAAGGGTATGTGTCTATATATGTGTGTGTGTGTGCGTATAGCTGAATCTCTTTCCTGTACGCTTGAAACTAACACAGTATTGTAAATTAACTATGCTTCAAGTTTTTAAAAAGACAAACACCAAAAAACAAAATCCAAAAATTTTGTCACTGAAAAATTCCCAATGGCTGACTGGCTATGTGTGTGTGCTACAGTCCCTTCAGTCATGTCTGACTCTTTGCAACCCTGCGGACTGTAGCCCATCAGGCTCCTCTGTCCATGGGATTCTCTAGGCAGGAATANTGAGGACACGGAGGCGTTGTGATATTACATTATTAAAAGCACAGAACAGTTAGCAACAGAATTGGGGCTCGAACCTTCGATTTCAAGGCAGCATATATTCTTTCACAGCATCAGGACCTTACTGATTCCTAGTCTATCTGTTCATCTCTCATTCTTTTTATCTGTGTGTCTTTCTGTCTCTCTCTCTCTCAGTTTACATAGTATGCCTCAGGTACCTAATTCACTAATTGGGATTGTGAATAGGAATAAGGTTGTGAATAAAGGCCTTAAAGTTACAGGCAGACATTTTACCTAAAGAAGCCGTGGAAATTTTTTCTTCTGCCCTTGAAATGCTGTAGAAGTTGTTCTCCTATTGAAAACAAACTGGGGGTAGGGGAAGAAAGAAAGAAAGAATTCTCTACACTGGGAAACAGGCTGTTCAGTACCGTGATTCCTGAGAGACGGGAATAAAGAGCAGCCCCGTGATCGTCCCGGCTTCCTCAGGCGTTTTCCAGACTGTGGTACTGAGGGGAGACAGAGACAGTTCAGCTGTCCCACTGAGCTGGGGAGGCCAGGGTGGCTAGGATTTCCGAGGCACCTCGCCAGAGAAAAAGAAACAATGTAGAGAGAAGACGCGTCGGGATCTGGAGTGGGTCCCCTGAGCCTTTGCTAAATACAGATTTGTCGGGATCTGGAGTGGGTCCCTTGAGCCTTTGCTAAATACAGATTTGTAGACGCGTGGGCGACACGTCCTGGTGGCTGGAGGAAGAACTGCCTGGAAAGCAGTAGGTTGCACAGTGCCCTGAAACTTACCCAGGACTGGAAATTAGTTTGTGTCCTCAAACGCAGAGTGGAGAGAACTCATTATGTACAGGGTATTGGTTGGAGTTCTCAGAATGGTCACCCCTTAGCTGCATAAATTGCATCCAGCTTTTTGTGACGCCATGGACTATAGCCCCTTAGGCTCCTCTGTCCATGGGATTTCCAAGGCAAGAATACTGGAGTAGGGAAAAAAAAAATACTGGAGTGGGTTGTCACTTCCTTCTCAGGGGAATCTTCCCGACCCAGGGATTGAACCCATGTCTCTTGCATTGGCAGCAGATTCTTTACCACTGAGCCACTGGGGTAATGGGACTAAATCAGCACCTTGGTCGTAGGGCTAAATCAGCACCAGATTATGGATGCCATGGACCCACCATAAAAAGGAAGCATTTAAAGAATCAAACTAATCTGAAAGTAACTTAGGTGCATGCCAGCTCAAAATCCAGTCTTTACAACAATATAGCAAAATACAAGCATCTAAAGAAGTATGTATATATATATATAAAGTATGTGTACAAAAAAGGGTATGTGTCTATATATGTGTGTGTGTGTGCGTATAGCTGAATCTCTTTCCTGTACGCTTGAAACTAACACAGTATTGTAAATTAACTATGCTTCAAGTTTTTAAAAAGACAAACACCAAAAAACAAAATCCAAAAATTTTGTCACTGAAAAATTCCCAATGTCTGACTGGCTATGTGTGTGTGCTACAGTCCCTTCAGTCATGTCTGACTCTGCAACCCTGCGGACTGTAGCCCATCAGGCTCCTCTGTCCATGGGATTCTCTAGGCAGGAATATTGGAGTGGCTTTAGATGACCTCCTCCAGGGAATCTTCCCAATTCAGGGATCAAACCTGCGTTTCTTATGTCCCCTGCATTGGGTTCTTTGCCACTCGCACCACCTGGGAAACCTACCCCAATACAGAGGTTTTTGGTGTTAAAAAAAAAAAAAGAAATTCACAATGTCTGACATCAGTCAAAAATTATCAAGCATACGAAGAAGGGGGAATATAAAACATATAGTCAAGAGAAAAGTCAATCAATAGGAGCAAACTCAGAAGTGACATAGGAGATAGAATTCGTAGACATAGAATTCATAGAATTGAAAGACCTTAAAATAAATATTATAAATCTTAAACTTAAGGTTGTAAGGGAAACCTTAACATAATACAGAGAGAAATAGAAATATAAAAACGACCAAAATGGAAGAAACTTCTAGAAATGAAAAAACATTGGATGGCATAAATGACAGATTAGACACTGTGGAAGAAAAATTCAGTCAACTTGAAGAAGCAATTGAAACTAACCAAAACAAAGCATGAAAGAAAAACCGGGAGACTTGAACAGAACTACAGTAGTAAGCTAGCAGGCAATATGAAGCAACCCGACTGGAGGCTGAGAAGGAGAGGGAAGTAAAAAAGGATTAGGAAATAGTAGCCGAACACCTTCCATTCTTGTAGCTATTTTAAAATTTTTATTTATTCTTTTTTTTTTTTTTGGTCGTGCTGGATCTTTGCCGCTTCGCGTGGGCTTTCTCTCGCCGTGGCTGCGGTAAGCAGGGGCCACTCTCCGTTATGGTGCTGGGGCTGCTCGTTCAGGGGCTTCTCTTGTTGCAGAGCACAGGCATGGGCTTCAGTGTTTGCAGTATGTACGCTCAGCAGTTGGGCTCGCTTGTTCTGTGGCATGTGGAATCTACCCTGACCAGGGCTCGAACTTGTGTTCTCCACATTAGCAGGGGGATTTTTATCCACTGTATCACCAGGGAAGTTTCTCTCTTTGCCATTTTCTCCCTGATATTTATCTTCATATTTCTGAGCAACTTGATTAATGAATTTAGCCCCTCCCTTCAAGCCCTTCTTCCCAGCATACACTTTCAAGTATATACGTGGCCACCTGCTTCTTCCCAGTATGGATATGTGGTTAGGTGTTATTTTTCACTGTGACATATACCTGTTTTTGTCACTGTTGTACTGCATACATTTGGTTTTTTGTACAATTTTATTTATTTTGTTTGTCATAGAGCTCATCTTTACTTTGGTTTTTATTTGCTTAGTTTTCTAAGTGCTTATCTATTAATGCACTCCATCTCAAAATTCTTCAGGTAAAAAACTCTGAGCACATTCAGACACATCAGATATTCTGTTGGTTTCATTTTATTCATGCAGACACACCTGTTGGAATCTTCTGGCTTTGGTGTGCTTTAGGCTGCTGTGTAGGAGTCATCCTGGGCCTCCCCTCCCAAGAAATTTTCTTTCTCTCGCTTCTGTCGGACCTCAGATGATCCTCACCTTTTTACTTTATTCCCATAGTGTGGTAGAACATATCCTCCATAACTTCTTGAGAAAGGATACATAGCAGATACGAATGTTGAGGCTTTGTATGCTAAACAAAATAATGACCTCCAAAAGATGTCCACATCCTGATCCCTGGAACCTGTGGGCTGCGTTACTTTACACGTCAAGGTCGTTACCTTATGGATCTTGAGATGGGGAGATTTTCCTGGATTATCCATGTGGGCCAGAGGTAATCAGAAGGGTCCTTAGCAGAGGGAAGCAGGAGGGTCTGGGCCAGAGATTTGAAGACTATTATGCTGGCTTTGAAGATGAAGGAAGGGGTCACAAGCCATGGAATGCAAGCAGTTCCCAGAAGCTGGGGAAAGCAAGGAAGCAGATTGTCCCTGGAGCCCCTAGGAGGAATACTACTGATGCCTTGATTCACCCCAGTGAAACCCATCTCAAACTTTCGACCTCCAAAACTGTAAAATCATATGTTTGTCTTCAGCAGGTCTGAAATTGTTTTTATTCTCCTCCCTCAAGCTTGACTGAGAATCTGGTTGGGTAGGATTCCAGATTGGAAATCATTTTCCTTCAGCATTTTGAGGCATTGCTGATTTTTCTAGCTTCAACGCCAAGAAGTTGATACTGTCCTCATGCCTCCTCCTTTGTGTAGGGCCAGTTTTATTCTCCTTCTCTTAGAGTCATTTTTTATCCCTTGTGTTCTGAAATTTTATAAAATTGTGGGATTTTTTCATATACTATACTGGCTACTCTTTCAATCTGGAAGCTATGTCCTTCAGTTAGGATATTGTCTTCCATTATTCTCTGGAAACTTTCCTCCTCCATTTTCTTATTCTCTGTTTTGGAAATTCCTGTTAAGAATTGGATCATTTCCTAGAGTAGTTCTTCCTTATTTTTTCTGTTTTGAAACTTTCTTCTAGAAAATTTCTACAACTTTATCTTCTAACTTTTATTAAATATTTAATTTCTGTTATCTTCCTCTTAATTTTCAAGAACTATTACTTGTTCTCAGGTTCTAATAGCGCATACTTGTTTTCATGACTACATTGTCTTATCTCTCTGTATATTTTTTTCTTATTTTATATGATTTTTTAAGAAATGTTTTCTTCTGTTATTGTTTCTTTTGAATTCCCTTTTTTCTCTTATGATTTTTTTCATGTTAGGAGCTTTCCTCCAATGCCCAATGATCCTTGGCTGGCTGTTCACAGTGAAGGCGCGCATTAAGCGGACTTAAAAATGAAAGTGCTCGTTGCTCAGTGGTGCCCGACTCTGCAAGGCCAGAGCCCGTAGCCCACCGGGCTCCCCTGTCCATGGGGTCCTCCAGGCCAGAAGACTGGCTGCCATTCCTTGGCTGCCCCGTTTCAGCATCCAGCAGACCCCACCCTGCTGTGCCTGCTGTCCGAGTCAGAGCCAGGCTCAGCTCTCTTGTGAGTAAGCTCCTGGGGTTCTGCCCAGTCCTGACTCTGGCATTTTCTGGAGGTTAGTGGGAAGCAGCTCACACACTGTTTGGTGCTCCCCACAGTTTGGTTCCTGGGTTATTTCCTTTGTGCTCAGTGCAGGTCCCCGAAAGCCTCTTTTCTCTCATTGTTGTTCAGTTGCCCAGTCGTGTCTAACTCTTTGTGACCCCGTGGACTGCAGCACATCAGGCCTCCCTGTCCATCCCCATATCCCAGGGTTTGCCCAAATTCATGTTCATTGCACTGGTGATGCCTTCCAGCCATCTTGTCGTCTGATGCCCTCTTCTCCTTCTGCCCTCAGTCTTTCCCAGCATCAGGGACTTTTCCAGTGAGTCATCTGTGTGCATCAGATGACCAAAATACTGGAGCTTCAGCTTCAGCATTAGTCCTTCCAGTGAATATTCAGGGTTGATCTGCCTTAAGATTGACTGGTTTGATCTCCTTGATGTCCAAGGGACTTTCAGGAATCTTCTCCAGCACCACAGTTGGAAGGCATCGATTCTTTGGTGTGCTGCCTTTTTTATAGTCCAGCTCTCACAACCATATATGACCACTGGGAAGACCATAGCCTTGACTATACAGACCTTTGTCCACAGAGTAATGTCTCTGCTTTTCAACAAACTGTCTAGGTTTGTTATCGACTTCCTGCCAAGAAGCAATCATTTTCTGATTTCATGGCTGCAGTCAGCATCTGCAGTGATTTTGGAGCCCGAGAAGAGGAAATCTGTCACTACTTCCATCTTTTCCCCTTCTATTTGCCATGCAGTAATGGGAAACGCTGGACTGGAAGAAGCACAAGCTGGAATCAAGATTGCTGGGAGAAATATCAATAACCTCAGATATGCAGATACACCACCCTTATGGCAGAAAGTGAAGAGGAACTAGAAAGCCTCTTGATGAAAGTGAAAGAGGAGAGTGAAAAGGTTGGCTTAAAGCTCAACATTCAGAAAACGAAGATCATGGCATCTGGTCCCATCACTTCATGGCAAATAGATGGGGAAACAGTGGAAACAGTGTCAGACTTTATTTTGGGGGGCTCCAAAATCACTGCAGATGGTGACTGCAGCCATGAAATTAAAAGACACTTACTCCTTGGAAGGAAAGTTATGACCAACCTAGATAGCATATTGAAAAGCAGACACATTGCTTTGACAACAAAGGTCCGTCTAGTCAAGGCTCTGGTTTTTCCTGTGGTCATGTATGGATGTGAGAGTTGGACTGTGAAGAGAGCTGAGTGCCAAAGAATTGATGCTTTTGAATTGTGGTGTTGGAGAAGACTC
>SJYW01045455.1:536799-559702 GCA_006410735.1 Raphicerus campestris
TTTTTTAAAGGTTATTAATATTCACTCACTCACGCTTATTCCTTTTCTCACCTTCCTCATCTCTTTTAGCAGTAGCAAAGTTTGTAACATTATTTTTTTCCCATACATTCTTTCCTTAAAATTTATTTTTAATCAGAAGGTAACTGCTTTACATTGTTGTGTTGGTTTCTGCCATACAACATGAATCAGCTGTATGTATATGCATATCCCCTTCCTCTTAAGCCTCCTTCCCACCCCACTCGCCCGTCCAGCCTCTAGTTTATCACAAAGCACCAGGCTGAGCTCCCTGTGTTACACAGCAATCTCCTACCAGCTATCTATTTTACACATGGTAATGTATATATTTCAATGCTCCTCTCTCAATTCATCCCCCCCTCTTCTTCCCCTGCTGTGTCCACAGTCTGTTCTCTGCACCTGCATCTCTATTTCTGCCCTGAAAATAGATTCGTCTGTATCATTTTTCTAGCAACCCCCCTAATGGGCATATACCCTGAGAAAACTGTAATTCAGAAGACACATGTATCCCAGCATTCACTGAAACACTTAATTACAACATGTTAAGTTGCTTCAGTCGTGTCCGACTCTGTGAGACCCCATAGACGGCAGCCCACCAGGCTCTGCCATCCCTGGGATTCTCCAGGCAAGAACACTGGAGTGGGTTGCCATTTCCTTCTCCATAATTACAACAGCCAGGACATGAAAGCAACCTAGATGTCCATCGACAGATGAAGGGATTAAGAAGTTATGGTACCCATATACAATGAAATATTACTCAATCATAAAATAAACATGAATTTGAGTTAGTTGAACTGAGGTGGACAAACCTAGAGCCTTTTATAGAACTTGTATTATTGCTCAAACTATTATCTTCAAAACAATCATCTTTAACTCTTCAACTTCCTTCACCCCTCACTACGTACTTGAGGTCACCAGTCCTGTCAAATTTATCTCTTAAGATGTCTTATGTGACATCTGTTAGAAAGGCCATTATCAAAAAGACAAGAACTAATAAGCATTGGTGAGGATATGAAGAAAAGGGAGCCCTACTACACTGTTGTTGTTAATGTAAATTGGTGTAGCCTCTATGGAAAAAGTATGGAAGACCCTCAAAAAATTAAAACTAGAACTACCATATGATCCAGCATTTCCAGTTCTGGGTACTTATCCAAAGGAAATGAAAACAATGACTCAAAAAGACACATGTACCCCCATGTACACTGCAGCATTATTTATAATAGCCAAGTGTCCATCAATGGATGAGTGAACAAAGAAACTAATAGTCCATTTGTGTGTTTTTAATATTATTCAGCCATGAAAAAAGAAGGAAATGCTGCCTTTTGTGACAACATGAATGGACATCGAGGGCATTATGCGAAGTGAAATAAGTCGGACAAAGACAAATACCATATGATCTTACTTATATTTGGAAGTTTAAACAAATAATAATATAAAACCCAATCTCCTAGATAAAGAACAGACTGGTGGGGGACTTCCCTGAGGGCCCAGTGGCTAAGACTCTGTGTCCCCAGTGCAAGGGTCCCAGGTGCGATCCCTGGTCAGGGAACTAGATCTGGCATGCCACTGGTGAGAGCTGGAATGCCACAACTAAAGATGCCACATGCCACAGCAAAGATCAACAACCCTGCATGTGCCATAACTAAAGACCCGGTGCAGCCAAATAATTAATCAATCTAAACTAAAAAAAAAAACAAAAAACAAAAAAAAACAGACTGGTGGTTACCAGAGGTGCAGGTTGGGCAAAAAGGGTGAATATAGTCAAAAAGTACAAACTTCCAGTTTTAAAAATAAGTCAGTCCTGGGAATATAGTATTCAGCATGGTGACTACAGTTAATAATACTATACTGTATGTTTGAGCATTGTAGAGTAGACCTTAAATGTTCTCATCACGAGAAAAAAATTTTTGTAACTATGTGTGGTGATAGATGTTAACTAATTACGGTGGTCATCTTATAACATATACAAATAATGACTCATTATGTTGCACACCTGAAATTAATGTCAATTATATCTCAGGAAAAATGATGTCTTAAACCTATTTCTTGTTTTTAAACCAATGGCCCAGTCCACTTATCTCATTTCTCCTAATCTATATATACAGAATAGTCATAATATACGATTCACAACTGGTCTTCCCATCTATAAAAGCTTGCCTTTCCAGACTATAATCCTCAAGGCAAGGTAATCTTCCTGAATATTAGCTTGATAATGGTACAATCTCATTTATAAGCCTCCCTTAACTCTGCATATCCTATAAGGTAAATACCAAATACTCTGGCACAGCATTCACTGTTTAGCCTGACTCTACCAGGTTTTTTCCAATCTCTCCCCTGGTTTTATCCAATCTCAGCCTACCAGCAGTTACATCAAGAGACTCTGTTTTCATCTTCAGAGTTACTATGATGTCATTCCCACCCCTATCAACTAGGGGACTCAGGGAAATGATTATTTTATTCATCTAATCTCTTAAAGAAAATACCAGTTAAAAGCAACTATTTCTCTGTATCAAGTTAGGATACTAACCTTTTTTGGCTCAGCTTTCATAGCATTCTGGTTTGAGAAAAGAAAACAAGGCATATCAGGTCTATAAAGACCCACTTTAAATACTCCTCGTTTAGTTTTCTCTCTCTGCTCTTTCAATTTTTGAAGTTGTTTTTCTTCTTTGTATTTTTGAAGCATCTGTTTTCGTTGATCAAAGACAACAGTTTTTGTTGACTCTAAGTAGGAAAAAAGAAAAAACAGTATATAAAATATTTAAGATAGAAAGTTAGGCAAATAACTTCTAACTTCAACTGTTGCTAAGAAGTGCTTTTAGTAACTTCTTGTTAATTCCTTAGTCCTTCAATTTATTTCCACCTCTGTTTTAAAATTCCTATTTCTTTACTTCATTTGTTCAAATATCTAATTGCTTGCTATGTACTAGGGATGTAGTACTTCCCTTTTAAATTAGTTAACTTCTATGACAGCCAGACTCCAAGCTGACGTCCAGGGATTCTCGCCTCCTGGCAGCCATGTCTCGTGTCATCCCCTGCCATCTGAACAGGGCCGACCCGTGTGACCAAGAAAGTGCTGTGGAAACTATGGAGAACAGCTCCATGCCTATGCAGGTTAGATGCTGGGTTGGGAAGATCCCCTGAGGCAGGGCATGGCAACACACTCCAGCATTCTTGCCTGGAGAATCCCCGTGGACAGAGGAGTCTAGAGGATTTCAGTCCACAGGGTCACAAACAGACACAACTGAAGCAACTCAGCACACACATCTTAGCATACACTCTTAGATCACTTGTTCTGGGGTGATGCCAGTGGCCACGTGGAACCATAAGAAGACTTAGGAAGCCCCATAGAGATGTCCGCGTGACAAAGAACTAAGGCCTCTTGCCAAAAGCCAGCATCAACTTGCTGGTCACATGAATGAGTCACTTTAGAAGTGAATCCTTTANATTCCACTAGTTGGATTTGTGTGGCAGGGAGCCAGGCAACTCCACTCCACACAACATAACCTGAGGCATCCTTCATGAGCAGTAATCCTGGCAATGTGTAAAATTGTTGCACAGTAATGTTTCCTGACAAGTGCGCTTCTGACATAGTGCCGTGCTCCGGGACGGGAAGACGGTGAGCTGACCCACATGGCTGCGTTACCTAGGGCCATTTTCCATGGAAGTCCAGAGGCGGACAGCAAGGGCAGCTTGCTGTAGACCCAGCAATTAGACTGATTTTGCAGTGAGGCCATTGCTGCTGCCCACTCCATGAACAGATTTTCTCTGCTCAAGCTAAGAGATGTAAGACCTCTAACAGGCATAGCACAGGGGAGATCATGACTGTCAGCAAAATGCAAGTAGAAACCATATTCTGAAATGATATCCCTCCTGCCTGTGGTTTTTTCTGGCCTATAATACTTGTAGCTCAGTTGGTAAAGAATTTGCCTGCAATGCAGGAGACCCAGGTTCGATGCCTGGGTTGGGAAGATCCCCTGGAGAAGGAAATGGCAACCCACTCCAGTATCCTTGCCTGGAAAATCTCTGTCCAGGTTCCTGGACAGAGGAACCTGGTGGATGGCAGTCCACGGAGTCACAAAGAGTCGGGCACGACCGAGCAGCTAACACACTCACACATAATACAGTTCAGATAAATCGAGTTTTCAGTTATACAGAAATATGTCTACAATCACGTCTATGTAGACATCCTGCTCTATTTTGGATGCCTGAACTGTAGTTCATTTTTATTTTTTTTTTGCAATAGCTTTGATTTAATAATTTAAAAGGAAGGATAGAAAAAATAAGGGAGGGAGGAAAAGTCAGGAAACTTGGATAAAATCTGAACTTTAAAAATACAATGTTGGCTTTAGTTTGTGATTTTGTCCTTTTGGGGATGCAACACTATTGGCTACAGATGACACACAATCACCTTGACCTGAGCAGNATCTATGTAGACATCCTGCTCTATTTTGGATGCCTGAACTGTAGTTAATTTTATTTATTTATTTTTTTGCAATAGCTTTGATTTAATAATTTAAAAGGAAGGATAGAAAAAATAAGGGAGGGAGGAAAAGACAGGAAACTTGGATAAAATCTGAACTTTAAAAATACAATGTTGGCTTTAGTTTGTGATTTTGTCATTTTGGGGATGCAACACTATTGGCTACAGATGACACACAATCACCTTGACCTGAGCAGAAAAGCTTTAGCGTGCTCCACAATGGCGGGATCTGAAGGAGACAGATGTTTGCCCTACGTAAGTGTTGTATGACCCAATGAATACATCCCTTGTCAAATAATTATATATCAAAGATTTTTATAGCATAATTTTGAATTTTAAATGTACTTTTCTTAATGCTTAAAGCATATGTACAATGAATGTTTAATAGGCCACAAACTAGCTATTTTGGTTAGCCAAAAGTTTAATCATGTAAAGATCAGAATGACTTCTCTTAATATGTGAATATTTCTATCATTTTTCCCTTTGGATTGCAAATCTTTTGATGGAAAACATTGAT
The DNA here is from genome assembly GCA_006410735.1 of Raphicerus campestris. Classification (NCBI taxonomy): domain Eukaryota; kingdom Metazoa; phylum Chordata; class Mammalia; order Artiodactyla; family Bovidae; genus Raphicerus; species Raphicerus campestris. The sequence continues at coordinate 541,812 of SJYW01045455.1, forward strand.
GATCAAAATATTTGTCCCCTGATGGTTGCCGCCTGCCCTGGGTCCTCCATGTCCCTTGGTGCTAGGCCTCCTTTGTATATTACACACACACATAAATACCTAGTTACCTATGTGGGTGTAAAACTAATCAGACAAGCTCAGAGATGTGTCAATGGAGAAACATTTAATTAATCACACTGAATTGTTCCACGCTGTACATGTGCGGTTAGCAGCAGACTCAAGGCAAGCAGTGCTACACAATAGGTCTGCTCTGCGACAGCTTCATTAGTGAGTCCTCTCTCTATCCTGAACATTGAGGGCAACAGTACAGTTAGTAGTGAACACTAACTTTCAGTGTCAATAGGGAGAAAAACATTGGTTAAAAAGTTCAGTTGAATTAGTAGGATGGGCCTTTACAGGCTGGGCCCGGGTTTTGGGGTCAGTTGCCTGTCACTGCTGTCATCTTCTCATGCTAGCATGGGCGTCATTTGCGGGGAGCAGTCTTTTCTGTAGGTCAGCCCGATAGAGAGGCCCTTCTCAAGTGGGAGTATGATTTCAAGAGTTACGTTCCTCCAGTTCTATTGCATACTTAAGAATATCTGATAAGGGTCCTCTTGACAAAGTTTCTGTTAATCTGTTTTATCATTTGCATTCATAGGAAATACTCCCCCACTCTAGTTTGTAAGGTGAGACCTGCTATCACATCCATCCCAAGTATATTCTGGGATTCGGACTATGAACACTTCATATTAGGGGTGAGGGCAGCTACCCAGTTTGTGGCATCAATGATATTCTTTTTGCTCTACCATTCCACCCCCATACCCGTCAACAATAGAGAGGGGGCCGTGGAGCCAGTGGACATTTCTATATATTAATGTCCATTTGGCCCTGGTGTTTACCATGACTAAACAATCTTTCTATTGTTTCAGTTCAGTTCAGTCACTCAGTTGTGTCCGACTCTTTGCGACCCCATGAATCGCAGCATGCCAGGCCTTCCAGTCCATCACCATTTCCCAGAGTTCACTCAGACTCACGTCCACCGAGTCAGTGATGCCATCCAGCCATCTCATCCTCGGTCGTCCCCTTCTCCTCCTGCCCCCAATCCCTCCCAGCATCAGAGTCTTTTCCAATGAGTCAGCTCTTCGCATGAGGCCAATAAATGGTTAATTCTACTTGAGGTGTCTAGTTCACCGAAACCCGCATTACCAGGGCCTTCCTCTGAAGCCTACATTACTGTGACCTGGGGTTTTCTGGGACCTTGACCATACCCCCCTAATCTAGTAGCCTTGGGGCTGACACGTTCCTTCCCCCACTGATGGTAGGGCCTCTTCCTCTGGAGGAGTAGGAGGGCCTTGTTGTTGTTCAATAGCTCAGCTGGCACTTGTTGAAGTTTCAGCTTCTGCCGTAGCTCCACTAATGCGGCACTAAGTTGCTTATCTGTCTTGGTTATAGGGGCCCCACCACTTCTAGGTTCTCCCACTTCTGTTTCCTAGTTACTCAGGTGAGTCCCCAGAAAGAGCAAGGAGGAGCCGTACTCCCTTCTCCCTTTCAGGGATTATGGTTTTGATCCTCTGGTGCTATATCTTTTCCATTTCTCCTAACTCTACTATTTTTTGCACCACCTAGCAACTGGGTGCTCTACTAAGGGACTAAGGATGAAAGCTGGAGCCCCAGACTGTTGCCCAGCAGCAGACTGGAGGACCATGTTTTTCATGCCTAATGTAAATAGTTCATTATCTGGGCCCTAACAGTGCTGGCCATCTCTGGCGTCTGTCATGCCTGGTTCTCTTAATGAATCCTATAGTCTTTCCATGATTTACCAACAGAGAGGAGTAGGAGGTACATCCCCTGCATTGGGCCAGACGGCCTGGCAACCAGCGATTACCAAAGAAAGCAGGAAAATTACTTTGCCCTCATTGATGGCTCTATATAAGTCCAGCTAGAAGGGCGGATGCTTAGTCACTGAGGCCATCATTAACATACCCTGGTCAGTTAACATCATGCATTCCCCACTGACATCCCAGACACACAGCAACCAAGCAATGACTGGCCTAAATTTGTCACCCAGTTCAACTCACTCCGTCGGAATAGAGTCTCTGAGGGCGGCCAGTGTGCCCCACTCTAGGGGTGGGAGCAGAGCATTGCCTGCACACTGTGCTCTAAGCTGAGCTGGTTATATTTGGTGTCACCACAGGGCTACCTACTGGCCTCACCCCAGTCTTCTTCCTCACTAGTGCCCTCAGTGGAGGCTCACACTTTGAGGTCCCAAATCAGACGGGCCATGAGCATCTGAACTGGGGAAGCTTCCTCCTCTTAGCTAGGCCATGTGGCAGACTAATGTCTCTACCTTCCCGTCTGGTTCCCTCTATCGACTCATGTGTCTGTAGTTTTGGTTTGGGCCAGTCTAGCATTTCTCTCGGAGAAGGCAATGCCGCCCCACTCTAGTACTTTTACCTGGAAAACCCCAGGGACGGGGGAGCCGGGCAGGCTGCAGTCCATGGTGGCGCGAAGAGTCAGACACGACTGAGCAACTTCACTTTGACTTTCACTTCCATGCATTGGAGAAGGAAATGGCAACCCACTCCAGTGTTCTTGCCTGGAGAATCCCAGGGATGGGGGAGCCTGGTGGGCTGCCGTCTATGGGGTTGCACAGAGTCGGACACGACTGAAGTGACTTAGCAGCAGCAGCAGCAGCAGCATTTCTCCTGTGTTTTGACTCGTCCTCTAGGTGCCTAACCTCAGCCTTGGCTGCTAGCTCAGCGTCTGTGGGCTTTCTTGCCACAGTGAGGAATAGCCAGTGCTCAGCTGCCGCCACTGCCCTATCATCTAACTTCTTTCCTCCCACTGTAAAGGAGGCCAATAGCTCTGCAATACACTTAGGAGGGTCTGTAAGTTCTGGTACTCTGTTGGAAGCTCTCATTCATCAAGGGCAACCACCACAGGGCCCCACATGCAAGTGCGCAACCACCCCAGGATGTTACTGGCAACTGTCCACTCCCTGTCCTTATTTCCTGACATCTTAGCACTCACGAGAGTTTCCTTGGCCTCCTGGCTGGCTTGACAGTTGCTGGGTGCACCTTGCAGACCTGCAAGGTTTGCAGTTGCCCGGTCTCGAGACCAAAGAAACAGCCTGGAGCTGCTGACAGAGATGTCAGTGGTTGATGGAAGAGGGGAACACACAGGAAATTAGACACATCCAAAGCAAGGTCCTGGAGCCAACCTGCAGACAAGATGAGGCAGCAGTCTCCTACCAGGAAGGAGGGGAGGCTACAGCCGGTTACAGGGGAATGGACATCAATTGGCTCATTGGTCACCAGGGAAAACAGGGGAGGAGCAAGTCCTTCATAGCCTCCTGGGGCAGATATTTCCCAGCTGGATGGAGCCGTTCTGGCCTAAGGATTAAAACAATCACAAGCTGGGGTTCGGGGAGAGGAAGAATGGGTGGGAACTAAGTACTGTGATTAAGAGGTGACATCAGTCAAGTGAGTAAGGTATAGATGAGGCAGGGACTAGGGGCAGGGGGTGCATGGAGAGCAAGAGAACAGCAGTCTTGCATGGCCTAATCATGCAACAGATTCTGCAGCACACGTTTTGCCTGTATATTCAAGATTTTTTAAAAGAAGAATTTCAAATGTTGCAGGAAAGAGAATGGGGTGCAAGAGGATGGTCGTATCCCAGGGCTCGGCGAGTCCCTGGGACAGCAGTCATGTATGGATTCTTAACTTTGTGCAGGAAATAATTCAAGAGCAGGTCATAGTAAAGTGAAAGGTTTATTCAGGGAGATACACACTCCACAGACAGAATATGGGCCATCTCAGAAGATGAGAGATCCCAGGCTTGTCAGTTTTTATAGGGCTGGGTATTTTTATCAGCTGATGAGTGGGAGGATTATTCTAACTATTTGGGGGAAGGGGTGGGGATTTCCAGGAATCGGACCACTGTCCACTTTTTGGCCTATTGTGGTTGTTGTTGTTCAGGCACTGAGTTGTGTTCAACTCTTTGAGACCCCTGGGGACTGCAGCATGCCAGGCTTCCCTGTCCTCCCCCATTTTCTGCAGTTTTCTTAAAATCATGTTGGTGATGCCATTCAACCATCTTATCCTCTGTCATCCCCTTGTTCTCCTGCCTTCAAGCTTTCCCAGTATCAGGGTCTTTTCCGATGAGTTGGCCCTTTGCATCAAGTGGCCAAAGTATTGGAGCTTCAACTTCAGCATCAGTCCTTCTAGTGAATATTCAGGCTGATGTCCCTTAGGATTGACTGGTTTGATCTCCTTGCTGTCCAAGGGACTCTCAAAAGCCTTCTCCAGCACTACAGTTCAAAAGGATCAATTCTTTGGAAGCATCAGCCTTCTTCACAGTCCAACTCTCACATCCATACATGACTATTGGAAAAACCATAGCTTTGACTATACAGAGCTTTGTTGGCAAAGTGATGTCTCTGCTTTTTAATATGCTGTCTAGGTGTGTCATAGCTTTTCTTCCAAGGAGCTATGGAAGGTCTTTTAATTTCATGGCTGCAGTCACCGTGCACAGTGATCTTAGAGCCCAAGAATTATGGTTGGCCTAAAAACTGTCTTGGTGCCTGCAAGTGTGCCATTTATTATCATGGTTGTAGTTGTGCTCAGATGTGTCTGAATCTCTGCGGCCTCACGGACTGTAGCCCACCAGGCTCCTCTGCCCCTGGAAAAATTTCCCAGGCGAGAATACTGGAGTGGGTTGCCATTTCCTTCTCTGGGGGACTCTGCAGATCAGGGATGGAGCCAGCATCCCTCGCATAGAGGGTGGACCCTTTACTCGGGCCACTAGGGAAGCTCTAGCTAGCTCCTCCTGCATAACACTATGCCTTTGAGTTCTGCAGGAAGCAAGGTCTCCACCCTGGTGAAGGATGTTGACCCTCCTGACTTCAATCAGCTAAAGCTTGGACTCTGTCACCCTCCTTGCCGGAATTCTATGCTGTAACTCTCCTCTGCTCAAGCCCCTTCATACATATGTATGTCTTCTTCACNCTGGTGAAGGATGTTGACCCTCCTGACTTCAATCAGCTAAAGCTTGGACTCTGTCACCCTCCTTGCCGGAATTCTATGCTGAACTCTCCTCTGCTCAAGCCCCTTCATACATATGTATGTCTTCTTCACTTAAAACTTCCCCAGTTTTGCTAGTGGGGAAATACTGCTTTGGGAAAGATTCTCCATGTTCTCCTTACTTGCTGCAAGTAATAATAAATCCTCCTCCTGATCTTTGGCTTGTTTGTAACTATTGGTTTGACATCCAACAAGAGGCAACACCAGTTTTGGGGTAACAGTTGTATCATAAAGTTGTAAATTGTTTCTGGATATGTAGGTTGTTTCCAGTTGTCTTGTTTTGAAACTTCCCTTGCAGTCCTGTGAGTAAGACTCTGTGTACTTCAGGAGGCATGGTTTCAGTTGCTGGCCTGCTTGCTGTGCCGCCAAAAAAAAAAAAAAAAAGTTGTACAACCAGTTGTCTTGTTTTGTCTATCACATGTGGTAACATAATTGTGTTTGTCCATATGGACTCTAAAAAAAAATGTCCAAAGAGGTGATCATCTCCCCTCCCCTCCTCACATCCTGGCAGAAGGCTGCTCTCAAGTCCGACTGAGTCTGGTTATAAGAAAAACAACTGGGGCAGAAGGCAGGAAGGAGCTCTAGAACCTCCAGAAGACATGGCTGCGTTTACAAGAAGGAAGTACAAATCTTTCAAGTTCTGAGAGTCCTAGGAGAGCAGCTGCTTCCAGCATCTGTTTCCTTCTGAAAATAGGATGTTAAACTATTGTCTCTTTTTGGCTCAGGGTTTCGATTTAATAATCCATCCATTCCTTCACTGTGGGCTTTATGGGTCTAGTCTTTCTTTTTCCAGAATGTAAGAAAGGGATTTTTTTTTTCCTAATCTCCCAACTTCTGGGAAGAGGAAGTTGGACAGGTTTCATATTCTCACATTTGTTTTCAATTCCTGCCCTCCGGTGCTGTGTGTCTGATACATTTGTGGTTACTTTTCCCTTTGGGGCATTAGGTAATTTCAGGCATGTGTACCTGAATCACTGCTCTGCTGTGGGCACGGGTTGGGGTGGGGATAGGGTAAGGGAGGAACAGCATAGCTGAGGTTAACTTGCTTAAGACCTGAGGTTTCCCTTCCCCTGATAAGGACTCCATGGAGACTGAGTTTTGAATCTAGATTCAGTCTAGGTTCTTTCTCTTGCTTTGAATAGAATTGGTTGTGGGAAGGGGAGGACTTTGCTTTTTGCATAAGCTTTTTATATTTTTATATTTTGGCCACATCACATGGCACGTGGGATCTTAGTTCCCTGACCAGAGATGAAGCCTGAACCCCTTGCAGTGGAAGTGCAGAATCTTAATCACGTTTTGTTTTTTAATTACAGTGTCTTTCAATTAGATAAATGAAATATAAAATCTAAACTTATTTTGTAGGGCCTCTCTTAGAATGTACAATAGGCTCAGAGGAATATGGATCATTTTGCAAAGCGATGTCCTTGCTCTTGCTGGCCCAGAAGAATCCCGGAGACTTTGTTTATAATGTATCTGGGTGTTCCTATCTGGTTAAAAGCCCTAATCTTTTTTACATGTAAGTCATTGCTGAAGGAAGTGGATCTGGCAAGGGGGGAAATGGCTCTGAAAAATGTGTTCAAGGATCTTGGTCCCAAAGAATGTGAAACATCTGTGGAGCATGGGGCTGCTGGCAGACAGCAAGTGCCACGCTGCTTATATCTTGCAGCCGTTGAAGCAGCCAAACCAAGGTCCCGTGTGAAAGGACAGGAGCCAACACTGCGTCATCAGGAAGGCAGGACACCTCAGGACACGCCAGGCTAGGACAGGAGGCTCAGCTCATGATTGAACGTTGGCTGAATGGGCTTGGGCAAGAGAGGAAACAGCCCAAGGGAGAAAAGTGAAGTAAACTTAGGAGGAGAGCTGGCACTTGGCTGGAAATAACTGGCCTCCTTTCCTGTCCTCCCTCGAAAATACCATGAGAGGGTGAAAGNTCTCACATTTGTTTTTAATTCCTGCCCTCCGGTGCTGTGTGTCTGATACATTTGTGGTTACTTTTCCCTTTGGGGCATTAGGTAATTTCAGGCATGTGTACCTGAATCACTGCTCTGCTGTGGGCACGGGTTGGGGTGGGGATAGGGTAAGGGAGGAACAGCATAGCTGAGGTTAACTTGCTTAAGACCTGAGGTTTCCCTTCCCCTGATAAGGACTCCATGGAGACTGAGTTTTGAATCTAGATTCAGTCTAGGTTCTTTCTCTTGCTTTGAATAGAATTGGTTGTGGGAAGGGGAGGACTTTGTTTTTTGCATAAGCTTTTTATATTTTTATATTTTGGCCACATCACATGGCACGTGGGATCTTAGTTCCCTGACCAGAGATGAAGCCTGAACCCCTTGCAGTGGAAGTGCAGAATCTTAATCACGTTTTGTTTTTTAATTACAGTGTCTTTCAATTAGATAAATGAAATATAAAATCTAAACTTATTTTGTAGGGCCTCTCTTAGAATGTACAATAGGCTCAGAGGAATATGGATCATTTTGCAAAGCGATGTCCTTGCTCTTGCTGGCCCAGAAGAATCCCGGAGACTTTGTTTATAATGTATCTGGGTGTTCCTATCTGGTTAAAAGCCCTGATCTTTTTTACATGTAAGTCATTGCTGAAGGAAGTGGATCTGGCAAGGGGGGAAATGGCTCTGAAAAATGTGTTCAAGGATCTTGGTCCCAAAGAATGTGAAACATCTGTGGAGCATGGGGCTGCTGGCAGACAGCAAGTGCCACGCTGCTTATATCTTGCAGCCGTTGAAGCAGCCAAACCAAGGTCCCGTGTGAAAGGACAGGAGCCAACACTGCGTCATCAGGAAGGCAGGACACCTCAGGACACGCCAGGCTAGGACAGGAGGCTCAGCTCATGATTGAACGTTGGCTGAATGGGCTTGGGCAAGAGAGGAAACAGCCCAAGGGAGAAAAGTGAAGTAAACTTAGGAGGAGAGCTGGCACTTGGCTGGAAATAACTGGCCTCCTTTCCTGTCCTCCCTCGAAAATACCATGAGAGGGTGAAAGATTTAGGTTCATTATGAATTTTCTATTTCAATTAATTTCAAGCTTATAGACTGACTCTTCAAGGGCCACCCTTCAGGCCGCCTCCTCCCTATGGCCAGCATGCATTAAAGCCATTGCTGAATGCCAGCGCTTCCTGGAGAGGCACAGGCCCAGTAAAGCAACCTCACCACTGTATGACTTAGGCATTAGACTAACGTGTGATCTCTTATTGAGCATTAGTTTGGCATCCTGGAATCACATTAAATGGAGAAATATTGGGTTGGCCAAAAACTTTGTTCAAGGTTTTCCATAACATGTTACAAAAACCTGAACAAAATTCTTTGGCCAACCCAATACATACTGATAAAACGTTTAGCTTAACGTGTGATACCTTTTCTCTTATGTAGTAATAATTACCCTCTGATCGAAGCTGGTGTTATTCTCTGTCATAGAAATGTCCCAGCTCAATCTCCAGTGGTTCTGTTTTGGCATTTTAAGGTTAACGCTCTTATGCACTGTCCTAGATCATAGCCACAGGCCACATGAGACCATTAATTTAAATTAATTAAAATTAAATTTAAAATTCAGATCCTCAGTCTCAAGTGCTCACTAGTTACATGTGGCAAAGGACAGTGCGGGGAGAGAACATTTCCCTCATCACAGAAAATTCTACTGGACGGTGATAGTGCAGACCACGCCAGAGTTATTGTTTTGAATAATTGTGCCAGATTATACACACACACACACACACGCACATGGTCACATCATCTCCCCAACCCCTTTTGTCTCTTCCTATAGGGGAGTGAAAGTGAAAGTCATGCCCGGCTCCATGGGCTATCCAGTTCATGGAATTCTCCAGGCCAGAATACTGAAGTGGGTAGCCTTTCCCTTCTCCAGGGGATCTTTCCAATCCAGGGGTCAAACCCAGGTCTCCTGCACTGCAGGCGGATTCTTTACCAGGTGTGGTGGGTGGGAATATGAGTATGCCTCAGGGTGGTGCTCCTGGTGGTTGCCACTCTGCAGTGGATAGATGGAGCTCACTAGTGCCTACTGTGTCCCCCACACTGGGGGCATGTAGGATGCAACTGTGAAGACACAGCACGCTGACAGCCTTCTAATGTTTGACCCTGCACCAAGTGTATCCCCAAGGGGATACAAAGGTGAGGGAGACAGAATCCCTGCCCTTGCCAAGCTCAGAGGAGACAGCCCCACAGTCACAATGAGCTCTAGGCAGTCAGGTGTGAGCAGCTCGAAGGAGAAAGGAGAAATGTCTGGGCGACAAGGATGAACTGATAAACCCAGCTCAAGGCCACAGACATTCGAAAGCAAGCTGGGAGAACCCCGAGAGACTTGGGTAAAGACCATTCCGGTTGGAGGGACCAACCCAAAGTTTCAAGGTGGGAGTGAGGCCCATGTGATTGCAGCATCAGATTTGGTGAAGAACCAGGTCTTGAACAGAACAGCTTTAAGCTATTGAAATAACAATGTTAAGGAAACTCCTGCGTCAGTCATGCATAAATGTGCGGTGATTCCCCAGTGGCTCAGCAGTAAAGCATCTGCCTGCAATGCAGGAGACTCAGGAGATGCAGGTTCGTGGGTTCAATCCCTGGGTCAGGAAGACTCCCTGAAGAAGGAAGTGGCAACCCACTTCAGTATTCTTGCCAGGAAAATCCCATGGACAGAGGAGCCTAGCAGGCTATAGTCCATGGGGTCACAAGGAGTCAAATGACTAAGCACAGGTCTTGAAAGCCCCACATTCTAGGCTAAAAAATTGGAAGGTTGTCCTGAAGACAAATAGGATTTTAAGTAGAGGAGTAACGAATGAGGATTTGCTTTTTAGCAAGCTTATACTGCCAGTTGGTGGAGGATAGAAATCTGAAATTAAGAGGCCAGTGAATTATGTGGCTATTACAGACCTTCATCAGAGATGACAGAACCAGATTTTCAGCAGTGGTGCGGATGTAACTGGGAAATGTTAATTTTGAATTTATGGCTCAGACAGTAAAGCGTCTGTCTACAGTGTGGGAGACCCGGGTTCAATCCCTGGGTTGGGAATATCCCCTAGAGAAGGAAATGGCAACCCACTCCAGAACTATTGCCTGGAAAATTCCATGGACAGAGGAGCCTGGTAGGCTACAGTCCCTGGGGTCGCAGAGTCGGACACGACTGAGCCACTTCATTTCACTTCACTTTATGCTGAATCTCCTTCTGTGACTTTAACCCTCATCTTGCCTTTTTTCTTACTGTAGGTATACATAATGTGAAGGACTGTAAGGAAGTAAAAGTAACACATTCCTCAGCCTGAGGTTTCCCATTCTAGAGGACATTTGCAAGGATTAAATAGTCTTTTTACTTTGTTTCCTCACTTCCCCTCATCTCTGATACATAAAATAAACTGGCAATCAGGCCTAACAAGATGGTTATTTTGAGACACTAGCCTGCCATCTTCTTGGTCAGCCGGCTCACCAATAAAGCTCCTTCTTCATCCCAATACCTCATCTCAGATTTATTGGCCCATTGTACAGTGAGCAAAGCGAGTTCAAACGTGGTAATAGAGATGAGAAGCAGGGATCTGAGAGGTATTAGGCAGAACATTAAAGGACATTAGTAGGATATGACAAGCTGGTGAATTAGAAGAGTCATGATGATCAGCGGCTGGGACCATCAACAGAGATGACAAACTGTGTCATAGGTGACCTTAGGTGAGGTTGAAAAGCTGGAGCTGAAAGGCTGGGGATGGGTGGGAGGGAACAGGAAGTGAATATAATACTCTTTCAGTAAGTAACGGGAAACATGCAAGTGTTTGAAACTTTTCAGTCCTTAGTTTATGCAGCCTCTCTCTATGTATTTGTTCATTCTGAATGTTCTCCTTGAAAAGCCAATCTCTGATTGCAGTATCTACTATTCTAATATCTTTCAAGTCAGAGCCCTTATCTCTGTCTCCACTGTCCTTTCATTACTGCAGGACTTCCTATCCCAGGCTTGCAATAAGAACCATCTCCCAGCCTTCATGTTGGCCTAGCTTGCTTCCAATCCATTCTCCACCANTTCTTCTTCTTCTTATCTCTGTCTCCACTGTCCTTTCATTACTGCAGGACTTCCTATCCCAGGCTTGCAATAAGAACCATCTCCCAGCCTTCATGTTGGCCTAGCTTGCTTCCAATCCATTCTCCACCAAGAGGGTGGTCTTTCTAAAACAGAAATGTGGTCCATGCACATCTTCAGTAAAGCCGTTCAGTGACATATAGCTGGCAGGGTAAAGTCTCAACCTCTGAACTGCCTGGCCCAAAAGGCCTTAAGTGATCCAGATCCTGCCTGCCTCTTACAGCTCACTCACACACCTCCCCTTGCTGCAGACCAAGTGGAAGTACCCAGACTCTCCATGGCCTCCAAGCTTCTCCAGCACCAGTTCCTGATGTGAAACGTCTTTACCTGGCTAAATCCAATTTCCTCTTCCAGGAAGCTTCTTAGAACCTTCTAAAGACATGCTAGCATATGTGCTTCTATTTTTACTCTCCAGCAAACTCTGTGCAGTGTTCCTCATTGCTCTGAATTTAACTGACTGTTCTCTCAACAGAACTGGGGCTTCCTTGGTGGCTCAGATGATACAAAAGACTTGGGTTCGACCCCTGAGTAGGGAAGATCCCCTAGAGAAGGCAAAGGCAACCCATTCCAGTTGCCTGGAGAATTCCATGGATGGAGGAGCCTGGTAGGCTACAATCCATGAGGTTGCAGAGTCGCACATGATTGAGTAACTAACGCAATAACAACATGTTGGGTGCATACATCTGAATTAACTCATAACAACCCCATAAGGGGCATACTAACATCACGCTCAACTTATAAACAAGGGAACTGAGACACAAACAGGTTTAATAAATTGCCCATGGACACAAAGCTAACAACTGGCAGTATGGAGAACCAATCCAATGAGGCCCCAGGTCCACATTTGTGGAAAAAAAAATATTGCCTGCCATTCCAGTTCTACAAGGATCAAGCCATTAGACACTGTAGTTGCCTCTGGGGAATTTAGGGTGGAGGGAAACAGGAAGCATTCTGTGCTTTGGATATCAGCCCCTAGATAGTTAAGAAACTTATCTATGGAGAATTTTCAGAGACCCCAGATTCTTGCATCTTCCCATACGTAAAAAACACTAAATTCAATAAATATTAGGTTCCTCTTTCTAAGAGTGCCTGCAAGAATTAATTCAAGATGATCAAATGAAAATAGTTTAATTCACTAATTCACGCTTCCTGAGCACTGACTCTATGTCCAGGCACCGAGGATGGTGCTGGAGACAGGGAGTGAGGACAGGGCCTCTGCCCTGTATGAAGCCGTAGATGTGGGGACAAGAGTTCACAAGCTCATGGGAAGGAAGGAAGGAAGGAGAAAGAAAGAAAGAAAAGGTAGATCTTCACTTATTCATAACTCTTTTCCTGGAAGCTTCATGAAATTATCTGCCTTCTCCTAAAAAGAATTCTAGCCAGAATCTACTTTCTCAAGTGATGTTCCTGAGAACCATATGCTGGAAACTTCTTCTAGATACTGAAGAGAGCTACCATGGAAGCTGACAGGGCTCTAAGTGTTCAGGACTGAGGCTGTGGGTTGGAAGACAAAAGCTTGGCTCTTGACCAGAAAACGGTTCCCTGGGCCGCCTCCAGAGCAAAGAGCTCATGTTGCCATCTGCTGGCTGCAGAGAAGATGGACCTGCGCCCAGCCTGTTTACAGGAGCTGGGAATGGCAGACTGGGAGGGGTGGGAACCTGTCACAACCTGTTTAGTTTGGAGGTGAGGAAACTAACGAAAAGGTCACATGGTCAGTCTTTGGTGTAGTCTGGGGCCAGAAAGCAAGTTCAAGATGCCTGTAGAGCCTGATGCCTGCTGTTCTGGATTCAGATACATGAAATGTAAAATCCCTCATTTGCACTTTGGTCTTTTCCTAGTTCTTCCTCTTCTCGATTTCTGTGATCAGTCCTTGGGGAAGTCATTACACTTCCAGTAACAGACTACCCTCCTGCTGTCCACCTCCTCCAGTCTTGCTTTGGCTTGGTGGCAAGCCAATAAAATAAAGTAAAAGACGTTTTTGAAGTTTTGGAGGATGAAAGATTGTGGGTGAACTCAGCACCCAGCTTTTCACAGGAGGACTTCATCTGGGAGGTGCTGATAAATTTAATGGAAAGGAAGAGACATGTGCTGGGGGCTGGGAGGACAACTCTTCACTTCTAGTCCAGCACAACATCTGCAGAACAGACCCCCAGCTGCTGGGCTTACCTCTCCAATAAGCTCCACGCCAAACACCTCTCTGCTATAGGCCAGCATTGCTTATGCTTGTCTCTGTGAGCACGTGCTCTAACACACTCACCTGTCTTCACCCACATTTGCCCTCTGCCCTCCTCTGGAAGGGCCAGGGTAAACAAAATGACTTTGTGATAGAGGCAGTTCAGCTAAGTCTTCAGAGACATCTGGATTTTGTGTGTGCTACTGTCTCCACAACAAACTGGAAAATTCTTCAAGAGATGGGAATACCAGACCACCACATCTGCCTTCTGAGAAATCTATACGCAGGTCAAGAAACAACAGTTAGAACTTGACATGGAACAATGGACTGGTTTCAAATTGGGAAAGGAGTACCTCAAGGCTGTATATTGTCACCCTGCTTATTTAACTTATATGCAGAGTACATCATGTGAAATGCCTGGCTGGATGAATCACTAGGTGGAATCAAGGTTGCCAGGAGAAATAAAGATAACTTCAGATATGCAGATGATACCACCCTTATGGCAGAAAGCAAAGAGGAACTAAAGAGCCTCTTGATGGTGAAAGAAGAAAGTGAAAAAGCTGGCTTAAAATTCAGCATTCAAAAAATGAAAATCAGGGAATCCAGTCCCATCACTTCATGGCAAATAGATGGGGAAACAATGGAAACAATGAGAGATTTTATTTTCTTGGGTTCCAAAATCACAGCAGATGGTGATTGTAGCCATGAAATTGCTTGCTCCTTGGAAGAAAAGATATGACAGACCTAAAAAGTGAAAGTGAAATGCAAGTCTCTCAGTCATGTCCAACTCTTTGCGACCCAATGGACTACACAATCCATAGAATTTGCTAGGCCAGAATACTGGAGTGGGTAGGCTATCCCTTCTCCAGTGATGACAGACCTAAGACAGCATATTAAAAAACAGAGACATTACTTCGCTGACAAAAGTCCATGTAGTCAAAGCTATGATTTTTCTGGTAGTCATGTACGGATGTAAGAATTGGATCACAAAGAAAGCTGAGCGCCAAAGGATTGATGCTTTTGAACTGTGGTGTTGGAGAAGACTTTTGAGAGTCCCTTGGACTGCAAGGAGATCAAACAAATCAATCCTAAAGGAAATCTGTCCTGAATATTCATTGGAAGGACTGATGCTGAAATTGAAGCTCCAATACTTTGGCCACCCAATGTGAGGAACTGACTCATTAGAAAAGACCCTGATGCTGGGAAAGATTGAAGGAAGGAGGAGAAGGGGATGACAGGAGATGAGATGGTTGGATGGCATCACCAACTCAATGGACGTGAGTTTGAGCAAACTCGAACTTGGGAGAAGGTGAAGGACAAGGAAGCCTGGTGTGCTTCCATGGGGTCCATGGGGTCCCAAAGAGTCAGACACGACTAAGTGACTGAACAAAAACAACTCTCTCCACCCTGCTGTTTACTGTGCACACACCTGTAGTAGAACTACGGTGAAATACAGACTTCTCTGGTGACTCAGACAGGAAAGAATCAGGCAGCAGCACAGGAGACATGGGCTCAGTCCCTGGGTTGGGAAGATCCTCTGGAGAAGGGAATGGCAACCTATTCTGATATACTTGCTTGGAGAATTCCATGGACAGATAAGTCTGGTGGGCTACAATCCATGTGGTTGCAGAGTCAGACATGACTGGGCGACTAACATGGGCTGAGTTTGACTTGTGTGTCTGTTTCCTGTACCGGATGTATGAGCTCACCAAGATCAAGAATTGTGTCTTTTACATCTTTGTATTTTAACCTCTGGTATTTAATTCATGCCCAGTGCACAGTGATTAGTCCAAAAACATGATAGCTGGATGAGTATAAAAGTGAATGATTAAGATGAATGATACATAAGATAATGGAAGTGATACGAAAGCACACGGGTCCAGCGTGCAAAAGTCAACTAGCAACTGGCACCTGCCGAGAAGACTGGCCAGCAAGGGAGCAACAGGAGCAGGAGCATTTGCCATCTGCCTGTGCTGCTGCATGTGCGGACCTTCAACACCCTCGAAGGGAATTCAGGGGCGAGAGTGGGGCACTCTGTGCTGAGAGAAACCGGTGGAACAGGTCTTTAGAGAGGTGTTTTGGGGAACTGATTTCAGGATCCCAATCCTTGTATCTCCCTGTATCTAGAAAAGCAATAAATCCTTCATGGTGACATCAGCTCCTCGTGACTAGCAGAAAACCTCGTTTAAAGTAAGCACATTATTGCCCTGAACTCCCCTTCACCAAAATCTTATATATTGACTTTCCTCCACTGCTGCTTTGGAACAGTTCCTCAGAGCTACCTGAGGTGCTGTCTTTCAGGCTGCAGTTCTCATTTTGCCCCCAATAAAACTTAACTCTAAACTCTCATGTTCTGCATATTTTTAGTTGACCCAACCTTCAAGATGATAGCTTTGAAGAGGATAATATTTACATGAAGCTTAATATTTGATGCGCTTATTTAAAATCAGCCATGTATGATACTAATTTTTTTTTCCTCATAGAGCATGTTATGATTTTCAGTGCCTTTTCATCTTTACTGTCTAGCTTGATACTCATTCTCATGTACTGAAATAGANGCTATGACCAACCTAGATAGCATATTAAAAAAGCAGAAACATTACTTTGCCAGCAAAGCTCTGTCTAGTCAAAGCTATGATTTTCCTAATAGTCATGTACAGATGTGAGAGTTGTACCATAAAGAAAGCTGAGCGCTAAAGAACTGATGCTTTTGAACTGTGGTGTTGGAGAATACTCTTGACAGTCCCTTGAACTGCAAGGAAACCAAACCAGTCTATCCTAAAGGAAGTCAGTCCTGAATAGTCATTGGAAGGACTGATGTCACTGAAGCTGAAACTCCTGATGTGAAGAACTGACTGATTTGAAAAGACCCTGATGCTGGGAAATATTGAAGGCAAGAGGAGAAGGGAATGACAGAGGATGAGATGGTTGGATGGCAACACCAACTCAAAGGACATGAGTTTCAGTACGCTCTGTGAGTTGGTGATGGGAAGCCTGGTGTGCTGCGGTCCATGGGGTCACAAAGATTCAGACATGACTGAGCGACTGAACTGAAAGGCCAAGCTGTTTTAATGTTATCCCAGGGAGTCTTAACAATAGAAGAATTCAAAAGTGATTTTCATGTCCTCCTCACATATCAGTCTGGGCCAAATAGGCAGGCTTCTGTGCTCTGCACTTCAGAGATCCAGGCTTCTTCCATCTCCTTTCTCCATTATCATCTAGGGTGTTTCCCCTACCTTACAAGGAATATTTTCTAAAGACAGTTCCTTTAAATAGAATTTGCTCTAGTTTTTTGAGGGAGAAAATGCCCAAAGGATCATATGCACACACTTTAAGTCCTGGGACTGGAAGAGGCATGCAGAGCTTCTACTGACTTTCCCCTGGTGAGACCAAAGTCAGAGTCGTGTTTAGTGGTAAGGATTAGGGGAGGGGTGGCAATGCCAGAAAAGATCGTCCCTGGCTTGGTGGCCAGATGGCCAACTTAGCCATAATACTTTGGGGAGAATGAACTTTGATGATCAGCTTGCAGTCCCTGCCATAGCCCCAGCTAACGGTCCATCTCTGTCACTGCTGTTCGAATGCAATCTCTGGTTCACCCAGGTTGCTGTCACTCTGTATAAAGTAGTCTTCATAGTGCAAATTTTACTTGAACATTTATCATCAGGTCATTGACATAACTACAAAGCCTTTTGAAAAAATAACCTTATATTAATTTTAATCCAATTTTTCTATTAGCTTGGATTGCTTTACATTGCTAATATAAAATTTCTGGGACGAAGGCCATAAATTTAAAAGCGAATGTTTAATCAGTTCCAGATTTTCAATCTAACTTCTAATATAAATCTTGCTCCTGAAATTTAATATATACTGTAAGAAACAAGATACACTAGATAAGCCATAAGCTTTAAAAATACTGGTTTGAACATATTAAGGTCTGACAAAGATCAGCTATCTATACTCAAAATGCTCTTGCATATAAGGAAAATTAATTTGGTTTCTGTGTGTGTGAATCAATGCATTGCCCAGATTAAATTGTCTGTTAAATTTATGAATAATCTAGACTTGAATGTTAATGTCTTAGAAGATTTTTTTTGGTTGCCCTAGGTTTTTGTTGCTGTGCACGAGCTTTCTCTAGTTGTGCAAAATAGAGCCTACTCCTCCAGCTGCAGTGCACGGGCATCTCATTGTGGTGGCTTCTCTTCTTGCCAGTCACAGGCTATAGGGTTCATGGGCTCAGCTGTTGTCACACACAGACTTAGTTACTCTGAGGAATGTGGAATTTTCCCAGACCAGGGATGGAACCCTTGTCCCTTGCACCAGCGGGTAGACTGTCAACCACTGGACCACCAGAGAAGTCTCCTAGAAGATTTTTTTTTTAAGGAAGAGTCTTTGAAATACAATTTTAACGTAAGGGAAGGGTCAGTTTTGGCTAAGTGGAAAACTAGAATTCAAAACCTAATACGTAGAAGACAGATTAGATTTTGCCTAATTCAGAGGTGGTTTTTTGTTTATTTGCTTTTGTCCATTTCAGTCTATGATAGTCTCTAAGAAACAGTGCTTGGATCTTAAATCCACCTG
>SJYW01045455.1:562805-572839 GCA_006410735.1 Raphicerus campestris
CCAAAGAATGCTCAAACTACCACACAATTTCACTCATCTCACATGCTAGTAAAGTAATGCTCAAAATTCTCCAAGCCAGGCTTCAGCAATAGGTGAACTGTGAACTTCCAGACATTCAAGCTGGTTTTAGAAAAGGCAGAGGAACCAGAGATCAAATTGCCAACATCTGCTGGATCATCGAAAAAGCAAGAGAGTTCAGAGAAACATCTATTTCTGTTTTATTGACTATGCCAAAGCCTTTGACTGTGTGGATCACAATAAACTGTGGAAAATTCTGAGAGACGGGAATACCAGACCACCTGACCTGCCTCTTGAGAAACCTATATGCAGGTCCAGAAGCAACCGTTAGAACTGTACATGGAACAACAGACTGGTTCCAAATAGGAAAAGGAGTACATCAAGGCTGTATATTGTCACCCTGCTTATTTAACTTATATACAGAGTACATCATGAGAAGTGCTGGGCTGGAAGAAGCACAAGCTGGAATCAAGATTGCTGGGAGAAATATCAATAACCTCAGATATGCAGATGACACCACCCTTATGGCAGAAAGTGAAGAGGAACCCAAAAGCCTCTTGATGGAAGTGAAAGAGGAGAGTGAAAAAGCTGGCTTAAAGCTCAACATTCAGAAAACAAAGATCATGGCATCTGGTCCCATCACTTCATGGCAAATAGATGGGGAAACAGTGGAAACAATGTCAGACTTTATTTTGGGGGGCTCCAAAATCACTGCAGATGGTGATTGCAACCATGATATTAAAAGACACTTACTCCTTGGAAGAAAAGTTATGACTAACCTAGATAGCATATTGAAAAGCAGACATATTACTTTGCCAACAAATGTCCGTCTAGTCAAGGCTATGGTTTTTCTAGTGGTCATGTATGGATGTGAGAGTTGGACTGTGAAGAAAGCTGAGCGCTGAAGAACTGATGCTTTCGGTGTTGGAGAAGACTCTTGAGAGTCCCTTGGACTGCAAAGAGATTCGACCAGTCCATTCTAAAGGAGATCGGTCCTGGGTGTTCTTTGGAAGGAATGATGCTAAAGCTGAAACTCCATTTCTTTGGCCACGTCATGCGAAGAGTTGACTCATTAGAAAAGACCCTGATGCTGGGGGGGACTGGGGGCAGGAGGAGAAGGGGATGACAGAGGATGAGATGGCTGGATGGCATCACTGACTCGATGTACGTGAGTCTGAGTGAACTCCCAGAGTTAGTGATGGACAAGGGAGGCCAGGCGTGCTGCAATTCATGGGGTCACAAAGAGTCAGACATGACTGAGACTGAACTGAACTGACTGAACTGAAAAGTGGCAGGATTGGTAGTGGGGCCTTTAGGACACGATTAGGTGATGATTAGTGGAACCTTCCTGAATGAGATTAGAGCTCTTATAAAATTTCCTGGCCCCTTTCCCCCAAGTGTGGATTCAACAAGTCTTAAGAGGGCCCTGGCCTCACTACATGACAATAGGACCTCAGACTTCCAGCTTCCCCAACTGTGAACAATAATCTGCTGTTAATAAGCTACTCAGCCTGTGGCATTTTGTCACAGCAGTCCAAACAGTCTAAACCACATTCTGACTATGGGATGGAATGTCACAGGAGATGGTGAACTTTCTGTGCTGGAATTATTCAAGGAAAGGATGACTGACCACCTCCTGAGAATGTTCGGGGACTCAGTCTCAGCCTCCACAAATCATTTAATTGATAATGTAGACCCCAGTCTTTTCTGTTTGTGATAAAAATGGGACCCTAAACAGGCTACAATATTAGTAATTTAACAAAGCCAAGAAAACAAAATATAATTATAAATAGCTATTAAAAAAGTATTTTAAATAAAGTTGAGAAGGAAAAAAGATATCCTAGAGAGTTTTTTTTTTTAAAGAATATTTATTTATTTGGCTATAGAGGGTCTTAGTTTAGTTGCAGCATATGGGATCTAGTTCCCTGACCAGGGATCAAACCCAGGCCCCCCTGCATTGGGATACAGGGTCTTAGACACTGGATCAGCAGGGAAGTCCCTATCCTAAAAATTCGTAATGAAGAACTCCAGGTACTCTTAGTGCAGACACTGACATTCATTCTGTTGTGGAAATTATTTTTTAAAGGTTCTAAGGAAACATGGAGATTGTAAAATCCCTTGTAACAGGGAGTTCATGAAGCTATGGAAACTCTGACATTAAAGGTATTTCTTTGTGTCCTTTTTTTGAGATGAGAACCTTTTGACTTAAGAGTTTTTAAGCTCCGTACTTTCTTCCTGATCATCAATTTTTCACCTTCTCCTCTTGTGCAGGCACTTCTTATTCCTTTTACAAAATGGGGCTTTATATTAGGCTTTATTGGATTTAGGGAATGAAAATATAGGATGCTGAGTTGAATCTGAATTTCAAAACAATTCTTTTAAAATGCATATGCCTTAAATATCTTATGTGACATAATGTATACTAAACAGAAAAATCATTCATTATTGACCTGAACTTCAAATTTAACTAGGCATCCTTTATTTCATCTGACAACTCTGTGTGACCCAAACTTCAATGCTCTCTTATCTCTCAGAGAGATCTCTGCTGAGCCTCTTCCTGCCCCTCTCCTGGCATCCTCTGAGGCAACAGGCTTTAGATTCTCAGGAGCCTGACCCCATCCTGCAAAGGGGCTCAGCTCCACCTCATTTCCAACCCTGTACCCCTCTACCCTACTCCAGTCAAGAGGAGATTTTCAGGAAACTGGGGAAGGCAGTTTTTGGTGAGGTTGCAAAAGGATGGCAGCCATTTGCTCATAGACACAGATATTTGTATCTCTGGCAGAACCTGTACGAATATTGCTACTGGTCTCTCCCGAGGTGGAACAGATCATCTGTCAGTTCTCCAGATCCCCAACTAGGTGACACTTCTTTTGGTATGAATTCCTAGGTAGGTAGAATATATTATAAAAAGTTTGATGTGGAAAATTTTAAACATACACAATAAAACAGAAAAATATGAGGTACACGTACCCAGAGTTCAGCTCCAACAACTATCAACATTATTGCATCTGCTCCTTTACTCACTGTATCCCTCCCTTACGCCACCTCATTATTTTTTGTAGTTCTTCTATAGATAAAATTTACATGTTGAAATGTACAGATCTTAATGGTATAAACTTGATGGATAGATACCCTCTGTAACCCACAGTTTTTTCTATCTATGGAGATACAGAAAAGGGTGGGCCATTTTGTCTTTTAGGAGATGTCTTCAGGATCTGCCATTTTTCTCTGGGGCGGGGATAATCCCCAGGGTTTTAGCACTGAACTGGAAGATGGCTTTTGACTGAGGCTCTAGGAGCAAGTGGTGCAATTCCCATTGAAACATGGATGGCCAAGGGTTAGTGGCTGAGATGAGTAGGAGCTCATCTTGCAAATGGCTCCTTTAAGTTTTTTTCACCTGAACTTTTGGCAAAAGCTGCCTGTTAAGCTGTTCTGAGGCAACCCAGCCCTGGCCTGGGAGCCCCCCACCTTTCCCTCACTAGTGAGCCACTTGGACTCCTTTCACTTGTTAGAGGCCCACTCTTTGGGGACTGTTGGACTATGGGTAGGTCTCTCTCCTTTTGGGGAGTGAGATGAGACCCCTAGCTCTCTGCAGCTCTTTCCTTACCCTGGAGGGGAGCTCTCTTGGGCCTGTTGATTCTGATTCACATAATGAAAGTGTCTGTTTTTTTCAACCCGAGTCTGGAGAAACAAGGAGATGAAGTTGTAGGGAAAGCTTCTATTGAGGAGCTTCAGAGCCTTCCTCAGCATTTTTTTGGCAAGCACCATCTGGCCCATGTTGAAACAGACCTAGAAGAAGAAGAAAGGGGAAGAAAGGAAAGAAAAAGGCGATGATTCCAAGCTTGGTTTATATGTTCCCAAAATATGTAATATAGGAATTTTTTTTTTTAAGTAATGTAAAGCCCAGGAACAAAATCCCCCTGAGCTTGGCATCATCTGAAATGTTTCTGGAAGGATGCTNGAAACAGTGGAAACAATGTCAGACTTTATTTTGGGGGGCTCCAAAATCACTGCAGATGGTGATTGCAACCATGATATTAAAAGACACTTACTCCTTGGAAGAAAAGTTATGACTAACCTAGATAGCATATTGAAAAGCAGACATATTACTTTGCCAACAAATGTCCGTCTAGTCAAGGCTATGGTTTTTCTAGTGGTCATGTATGGATGTGAGAGTTGGACTGTGAAGAAAGCTGAGCGCTGAAGAACTGATGCTTTCGGTGTTGGAGAAGACTCTTGAGAGTCCCTTGGACTGCAAAGAGATTCGACCAGTCCATTCTAAAGGAGATCGGTCCTGGGTGTTCTTTGGAAGGAATGATGCTAAAGCTGAAACTCCATTTCTTTGGCCACGTCATGCGAAGAGTTGACTCATTAGAAAAGACCCTGATGCTGGGGGGGACTGGGGGCAGGAGGAGAAGGGGATGACAGAGGATGAGATGGCTGGATGGCATCACTGACTCGATGTACGTGAGTCTGAGTGAACTCCCAGAGTTAGTGATGGACAAGGGAGGCCAGGCGTGCTGCAATTCATGGGGTCACAAAGAGTCAGACATGACTGAGACTGAACTGAACTGACTGAACTGAAAAGTGGCAGGATTGGTAGTGGGGCCTTTAGGACACGATTAGGTGATGATTAGTGGAACCTTCCTGAATGAGATTAGAGCTCTTATAAAATTTCCTGGCCCCTTTCCCCCAAGTGTGGATTCAACAAGTCTTAAGAGGGCCCTGGCCTCACTACATGACAATAGGACCTCAGACTTCCAGCTTCCCCAACTGTGAACAATAATCTGCTGTTAATAAGCTACTCAGCCTGTGGCATTTTGTCACAGCAGTCCAAACAGTCTAAACCACATTCTGACTATGGGATGGAATGTCACAGGAGATGGTGAACTTTCTGTGCTGGAATTATTCAAGGAAAGGATGACTGACCACCTCCTGAGAATGTTCGGGGACTCAGTCTCAGCCTCCACAAATCATTTAATTGATAATGTAGACCCCAGTCTTTTCTGTTTGTGATAAAAATGGGACCCTAAACAGGCTACAATATTAGTAATTTAACAAAGCCAAGAAAACAAAATATAATTATAAATAGCTATTAAAAAAGTATTTTAAATAAAGTTGAGAAGGAAAAAAGATATCCTAGAGAGTTTTTTTTTTTAAAGAATATTTATTTATTTGGCTATAGAGGGTCTTAGTTTAGTTGCAGCATATGGGATCTAGTTCCCTGACCAGGGATCAAACCCAGGCCCCCCTGCATTGGGATACAGGGTCTTAGACACTGGATCAGCAGGGAAGTCCCTATCCTAAAAATTCGTAATGAAGAACTCCAGGTACTCTTAGTGCAGACACTGACATTCATTCTGTTGTGGAAATTATTTTTTAAAGGTTCTAAGGAAACATGGAGATTGTAAAATCCCTTGTAACAGGGAGTTCATGAAGCTATGGAAACTCTGACATTAAAGGTATTTCTTTGTGTCCTTTTTTTGAGATGAGAACCTTTTGACTTAAGAGTTTTTAAGCTCTGTACTTTCTTCCTGATCATCAATTTTTCACCTTCTCCTCTTGTGCAGGCACTTCTTATTCCTTTTACAAAATGGGGCTTTATATTAGGCTTTATTGGATTTAGGGAATGAAAATATAGGATGCTGAGTTGAATCTGAATTTCAAAACAATTCTTTTAAAATGCATATGCCTTAAATATCTTATGTGACATAATGTATACTAAACAGAAAAATCATTCATTATTGACCTGAACTTCAAATTTAACTAGGCATCCTTTATTTCATCTGACAACTCTGTGTGACCCAAACTTCAATGCTCTCTTATCTCTCAGAGAGATCTCTGCTGAGCCTCTTCCTGCCCCTCTCCTGGCATCCTCTGAGGCAACAGGCTTTAGATTCTCAGGAGCCTGACCCCATCCTGCAAAGGGGCTCAGCTCCACCTCATTTCCAACCCTGTACCCCTCTACCCTACTCCAGTCAAGAGGAGATTTTCAGGAAACTGGGGAAGGCAGTTTTTGGTGAGGTTGCAAAAGGATGGCAGCCATTTGCTCATAGACACAGATATTTGTATCTCTGGCAGAACCTGTACGAATATTGCTACTGGTCTCTCCCGAGGTGGAACAGATCATCTGTCAGTTCTCCAGATCCCCAACTAGGTGACACTTCTTTTGGTATGAATTCCTAGGTAGGTAGAATATATTATAAAAAGTTTGATGTGGAAAATTTTAAACATACACAATAAAACAGAAAAATATGAGGTACACGTACCCAGAGTTCAGCTCCAACAACTATCAACATTATTGCATCTGCTCCTTTACTCACTGTATCCCTCCCTTACGCCACCTCATTATTTTTTGTAGTTCTTCTATAGATAAAATTTACATGTTGAAATGTACAGATCTTAATGGTATAAACTTGATGGATAGATACCCTCTGTAACCCACAGTTTTTTCTATCTATGGAGATACAGAAAAGGGTGGGCCATTTTGTCTTTTAGGAGATGTCTTCAGGATCTGCCATTTTTCTCTGGGGCGGGGATAATCCCCAGGGTTTTAGCACTGAACTGGAAGATGGCTTTTGACTGAGGCTCTAGGAGCAAGTGGTGCAATTCCCATTGAAACATGGATGGCCAAGGGTTAGTGGCTGAGATGAGTAGGAGCTCATCTTGCAAATGGCTCCTTTAAGTTTTTTTCACCTGAACTTTTGGCAAAAGCTGCCTGTTAAGCTGTTCTGAGGCAACCCAGCCCTGGCCTGGGAGCCCCCCACCTTTCCCTCACTAGTGAGCCACTTGGACTCCTTTCACTTGTTAGAGGCCCACTCTTTGGGGACTGTTGGACTATGGGTAGGTCTCTCTCCTTTTGGGGAGTGAGATGAGACCCCTAGCTCTCTGCAGCTCTTTCCTTACCCTGGAGGGGAGCTCTCTTGGGCCTGTTGATTCTGATTCACATAATGAAAGTGTCTGTTTTTTTCAACCCGAGTCTGGAGAAACAAGGAGATGAAGTTGTAGGGAAAGCTTCTATTGAGGAGCTTCAGAGCCTTCCTCAGCATTTTTTTGGCAAGCACCATCTGGCCCATGTTGAAACAGACCTAGAAGAAGAAGAAAGGGGAAGAAAGGAAAGAAAAAGGCGATGATTCCAAGCTTGGTTTATATGTTCCCAAAATATGTAATATAGGAATTTTTTTTTTTAAGTAATGTAAAGCCCAGGAACAAAATCCCCCTGAGCTTGGCATCATCTGAAATGTTTCTGGAAGGATGCTGAATGCTTGAATGACTAGGATTTCGCATCCTCATTGTTCGTAATCTACCTCTGAGAAAATGTTTACTTATTCCTGTCCCTTTTTTGGAGGTTGTTACAAAAAATATTTCATAAAGCTGTCACTGAGAGGCTAAGGAAGCTCTTGCTGCAGAAATGGATGGTGAGGAGGTTTGAGTCCCAGGGCTTGGGATCCTGGAGTTTTGGAAAAGATCTGTGGTGGAGGATGGGAGGACACAGAAAGTGTAGGGATGACTTCTATTACTTCTTCTATATAAAGCCCCAGTGATAAATAACAAATTAGTCACGTTTCTAATGATTTCTTACCTGACCTTTGAGGGTAAAAAAGGTAGCCCACTCAAAAGTCTTATTCCAAGATTTGTCCTTCTTGAGACTTTTCAGCAACCTCTCTCCCTCATTCAAATATAGGTAAGCCTGCAGCCAGCACAAGGAGTAGAAAGTGTTGAGTCAACAGGGATCAGGACCACAGGGGCCATTGCCCCAGACTCTACTGAAGGAAGAGAGTCGGGAGCCCTCCAGCTCCTGATTCCATCTCTACCTTTAGCCCCTGATCAGAAAGGAGGGGTGGAGAAAGTTCCTGCTGAAGATACATATCACCTTCACGTCCATCTTGGTCACTGAATCTCTCATGAATCTAGAAATCACCTTCTTTCCTCATGTTGTCATATAAGACATCTTACCTGAAGTTTTCCCCAGGGCAATTTCCCTCTTTGAGTAATTCCATCCCCAGCTTCCCTATTTCCAACTATGTACTCATGGCTCCTGAGACCATCCCCACATCCATGAAGGCCAGTCTCTACTTACGAATGAATCATGAACTGTTTCCATTTTTTTTCTGGTCAGGGCCATCTTTGGGAGGTAGAAGAGAAAGTTAAGGCCCTGAACAACCTTTGTCACTTCATCTTCAATGGAACATCGTTAAGAGAGTCTTGGCACGCAGACTTGAAGAGTAAAATAAGGTGAGACAATGTCCCCAAGTCTCAATCAGTCTAAGTGGTGTGTGTAGAAGGCTGAAAAAGGGGGACAAGGTTTCTGTGCTGGGAGAGTGGGATGCAAACAGCACATTGCAAGACCCTGCTCTAGGCTCTGCTTCCAATCATTGTTTTCCTGAACATTCATCACTCCCTGTAGAGAGATGCAGGTGAGCACAGGCTCAGCCAGTTGGCCCCCAAGGCTACCTAAACCTTCTCTTTCTGGGATTCACTGGCCACATCACCGTCTTCTTCACATATGTGTAGAAAAATACATACAGCATGCTTTCCTTCAAAATACTTGAGAGAACCAGAGCTTACTGACATTTTTAATAGTTTAATTGAAAAATCTTATATAAATCTGAGATGTAGGGGTTAATTAGGCCACAACTATAAAGTCTGGATTGGTCCACCAGTGCAGGCATGAAGGCTGGCAACCATGGCTACTCAGGTGTGGGAAGCTCTTCCTGAAGCTGGCTGGAAATCTGATGAAGCAAGGCCCAGAAAGACATTTCCTCAAATGAGTTCATGGAAGCTTAGTCCAGCCAGCTACTCTATGAAAAATGATCAAAGGTCAAATAAGTTTAAAAGAAATAGTATGTCCCAATCCTAGCCCAACCATGCAGGAGATTTCTGTGTATCTTAGCATATAAAGGCTCTGAATATCTGTAGTACAGAAACCTGTTTATCTTTATTTAGTTCAGGGCTTCCCAACTTAACAATGAATTCTTTCATTTAATTGTATGTATCCAATCCCCACATTACTAAGGGTGTACTGCCCTGAAACTTATTTACAGTTATCCTGGAGAAACATTCACTAGTGCTTTGGTGCCTAAAGGTATGTATGATAATTTAGCACAAATTACATGAAGACCAACGTGAGTGAGCCCCTTCAGAGATCACAAGAGTAAAACTAGATTTGTTCTTATTCAAAGACCTACAGGTATTGTGTTGACAGATATTTGGGGAAGACAGAGGGCAAATGCAACTGGGACATTACTGAGGAAGTCTCTACTGAGACTGAACAGTTGAGACCAGAGTCTCATATAGGTAGACAATCCATAGCAAGTTTTAAAGGTAGGAATAGAATGTATAATGGTAGTTGTGGTTTGTTCTGACTTTTTTCAATTTCAGGTCATTTGCCTTCTGAGCAATTTGATTTTCAAAGGAAGAGGGTACTGGCAGGAATCAGGAACACGAGACAATAAACGCAACAGAACAAAAAAACACTAGGGCTCCCGTCCTGGCGCTCTGGTCTGTGAACTGTCTCAAGGATGGGGTGATCTGAGCAGAAGCAGCTTACCATATAATTATCATCCAAGACAAGATAAGCAGACACAAGTTCTAGGAAGTAATACACGGCTTTGCTGTTTTCTCCCAAAGCAAGAAAATGGTGAGCCAGAGGCTTGATGACAGTCTCTAGGATCTCCTCACACTGGCAAGATTCTAAAGGGATGACGTCATCTTCAGATGTCTTCATTTTTGTTATAATGGTATCAAGGAAACTCAAGATCTTTTCTCTTATTTCTTCAGAACTGTCCAAATGCAGAAATAAACAGGAGTAATAACTTGTAGATATAGATAGGATTCGATATGAAAATAGCCTTTAAAACGAATAAAAGAGCAAGATGAGAAAACCTAGTGGAGGGACTTCCCTGTGCTGTACTGGTTTAGGCTCTGAGCCTCCACTGCAGGGAGCTCAAGTTCTATCCCTAGTCAGGAAAATGAGATCCCACATGCCGCACAGTGTGGACAGAAAAAAAAAAAAA
>SJYW01045455.1:580459-595841 GCA_006410735.1 Raphicerus campestris
AAAAAAAAAAAAAAAAAAAATCTTAAAAAAAAATGAGAAATACTGAACATACTAATGCAGGACAGTAGGTCTTGAGACTATTGTTTTTATGGTAAAGCTTTCAGGAAATCTAAAAAAAAGTCTTTATTTGAAGATATCTAGTTGATACCCTTCTAAATAGGTAAAAAATTCTGATAAGGAAAATAGTTGAGCCCTAGCCTCACTCAGCTGAAGGTGCTGATGAATGGACATCAGCAGACATGTCTCAGAGACATCCCACCATATATGCTCCAGAGTGAAAGTTACGGTACATTGGAGA
Source organism: Raphicerus campestris (assembly GCA_006410735.1). NCBI lineage: Eukaryota > Metazoa > Chordata > Mammalia > Artiodactyla > Bovidae > Raphicerus > Raphicerus campestris. The sequence goes on from SJYW01045455.1 coordinate 580,758, forward strand.
GCCTGAAATAACTCAAGTTGTTTTCTCTGGTGGCCCTAGCCAGCCTGGTGAAGACCAGCTCTGTTCCAATTGACCTGTCTGCTAGCTGCCAGCTGCTTTTACTCCTCATCACATAAGTAAATTAATTAAAACATACATATTTATATGATATATGTATTTGTAAAGTAAGACTCACTGGTTCCAGAGAGTCTGGAATATGCTTTCCCTTTTGTCTCTGCCAGGCAACTCTTTCCTGTGAATACTTTCTCTGGTGCTTTGACTGTAGCCTGACGTTGGGAGCCTTCACTGAAGCTACCTTGATCTGGTCATGCATCTTCTTTAGCTCTCCATTGCCTGCTCTCTTAACGTTTGTTTTATTCCAGCACTCCACTACTAGGAGTCTTCTCACACTCTTAGGGGTACTCTTGGGAGCACCTTAAAATGGAAGCAGGCTGACTTTTTCTCCCAGGTGAGTTATAAAATCTGGTTTATGGGATAAATATAGCCTTTCCCAAACTCTGGGAGGGAAGGTTGATCCTGTTTCAGCCACAGGGCACTTTGGCTTCATTAGTAGGAGGTTTTCTGTGTCCTCCAACCAACTTCAAAGGAGACACCTTCCTACACTTGGGGGTACACAGTTACTCCTCAGTTCAGTTCAGTTCAGTCTCAGTCATGTCCGACTCTTTGTGACCCCATGAATCGCAGCACACCAGGCCTTCCTGTCCATCACCATTTCCTGGAGTTCACTCAGACTCACATCCATAGAGTCCGTGATGCCATCCAGCCATCTCATCCTCTGTCGTCCCCTTCTCTTCCTGCCCCCAATCCCTCCCAGCATCAGAGTCTTTGCCAAGGAGTCAACTCTTCGCATGAGGTGGCCAAAGTCCTGGAGTTTCAGCTTTAGCATCATTCCTTCCAAAGAACACCCAGGGCTGAAGAATGGCCCTGGTTAGAATGGACTGGTTGGATTTCCTTGCCGTCCAAGGGACTCTCAAGAGTCTTCTCCAACACCATATCAATTCTTCGGTGCTCAGCTTTCTTCTCAGTCCAACTCTCACATCCATATATGACCACTGGGAAAACCATAGCCTTGAATAGATGGACCTTTGTTGGCAAAGTCATGTCTCTGCTTTTCAAAATGCTATCTAAGTTGGTCATAACTTTTCTTCCAAGGAGTGTCTTTTAATTTCATGGCTGCAGTCACCATCTGCAGTGATTTTGGAGCCAAAAAAAAAACCCAAAGTATGACACTGTTTCCACTGTTTCCAGACCACCTGACCTGCCTCTTGAGAAACCTGTATGCAGGTCAGGAAGCAACAGTTAGAACTGGACATGGAACAACAGACTGGTTCCAAATAGGAAAAAGAGTACATCAAGGATGTATATTGTCACCCTGCTTATTTACCTGATATGCAGAGTACATCATGAGAAACGCTGGGCTGGAAGAAGCACAAGCTGGAATCAAGATTGCCGGGAGAAATATCAATAACCTCAGATATGCAGATGACACCACCCTTATGGTAGACAGTGAAGAGGAACTAAAAAGCCTCTTGATGAAAGTGAAAGAGGAGAGTGAAAAAGTTACTCCTCAGTTCTTGCCAAATCTCCCCACAAATCCTAGCCCTCTCCACACTCTTCCTCATTTCATGTCTTGAATTGTGGATGAAGGATCCAAGATAATAACTGATTCTCAACTATTTTCTTTGTCTGTACATTTTGTTTGTCAGCACATTCATCTATTTGCCTCACTTTAGATTGCAACATTTATTGTATCTAGGTACTTGGTACAAATTTTAACATCATGAATCCCTGTTCTGAACCCAAGCCCTCTTTTCTGGGACCCTGACCTGTTTAGTCCTGGCTAATTCTCTCCCACTCATACTCTTTTTCTACCAGAACCTTGTTTCAAACTACACAGAGCAACAGCATTCTTATCTGCCAAGAAATATTACTCCCTCTTGGGTCATGCTCCCCTCCTTGGGTTCCACCCCTTGATGTGATTGTCTGTTTTACCCCCTTTGGAAATTATAATTTGAGCTCCAGTCATACCTCATTTCTACCAGAGTCCTTATCCCCATATCCACCCTGACAGTCTCACAGTGAGACTGGTTCTGCCAACTCAGTTGCATGTATACTCAACTCTCCCTGCCTCACTGACCTACCACTTAAGTCTCCTCATTTGTGGTGTCTGAGCCAGAAGAGGACTTGAAACCCTCATGGTCTAGATCTACTCCTTCTAGGTCTTGCCTTTGTTTCCCCAGGAATGCTGCTGCTGCTAAGTCACATCAGTTGTGTCTGACTCTGTGTGACCCCATAGACAGCAGCCCACCAGGCTCCACCAGGCTCCCCCGTCCCTGGGATTCTCCAGGCAAGAACACTGGAGTGGGTTGCCATTTCCTTCTCCAATGCATAAAAGTGAAAAGTGAAAGTGAAGTCGCTCAGTTGTGTCCGACTCTTAGCGACCCCATGGACTGCAGTCCACCAGGCTCCTCCGCCCATGGGATTTTCCAGGCAAGAGTACTGGAGTGGGGTGCCATTGCCTTCTCCATAATTAGGACTAATTAGGAATGAAAAAAGTTTACTTCGAAATCCATGGGACTTGACCATCTCCTTAATGGCATCCAAGTCCAAAGTGTTGAGCCGGATATCCACAGCAAAGTGATGAAAGGGGACGAAGTCTCCACTTTGGCAGGGGTCACAGCGGTGGGCGTTTTCTTCCAGAAAGCGGGCACATTTCAAGTGCATTGCTTTCTTCTCATCCTTCAACCACAGCTCATAGGCTGTTTTCTGCATCACTGGGCTGCAGAATCTTATGATGTTGCACTGAATCACCTCACTTTCCAGCTCATGGAGCTCTTCCTCCTCACCACAGTCTAGAGAGGACAGAGACACCGTGGACAATAAGTCAGCCTCTGCTACAAAACACAGATCCGTTCCTTTATCAAGATGTGCCTTCAACTGAAGGAACTATGATTCATTTCCAGGCTCTACTCACCCATTCCTTCAATGAGTGGCTTCAGAGAAAGGGATCGATGATTCACCTCAAATGAAGCTGCGTTCTTTTCGAGGGCCATTCGGAGCTCCTTGCCATTCTGGAAACAATCAAAGACGTTGGATTCCACAAGGGTTGCCAGGGAATTGATCATCATCTTCATGTCCCAACAAGGGAGAATCTCAAACAACAGTTCTGTAGTGAAAGTTAGGCCAGCGATGGCAGCACATCTCACCAACATCTGGTGGGACAGGCTCATGCTATCCAGCTGGACCAGAGAGATTTCTGCAAGGAGAAAGCCACACAAATAGGGAATTAGTCATCTGTCTTTATCAAATGCATTCTAGAGATGGACTACTGTCCAGCTCTACAGTTCTTATTCATAAAACTATACCCAGTTGAGCTGAGCCAAAAGAAGTATTTGCTTAGTACTTACTTACCAGATAGCACTCGGGACTACAAAAGATGGCAATGCTATGACCTAAAAATATGCATGTCCCATTGGCCACGGCAATAAGATCAATTTGAAGGTGTTCTGATTTTGTGTTAAAATGTGACAGGGGTGTGTGAGAAGAGGAGAGGTGATGGTAGGCCACAGTGATCAGAAGGAGCAGGACCCAGGAATTCCCTGTCAGTTCAGTAGTGAGGTTTAAGGGCTTTCACTGCCAAAAGCCTGGATTCAGTCCCTGGTTGAGGAATTAAGATCCTACAAACTGCATAGTGCAGCCAAAAAAATAAAGAAGGAGCAGGGCCTGACTTCCATGTTCTATGCTGACTTCTCCAGCAGGTTATTCTCTATCTTCTTCGCTAGCTACCCTTTCTCCTGGAACTTCCTGGCAATAAAACTGCTCTATCTTCTCCAGCATTCCTTTATTCTTGTGACAACTCATTATTATCTCTATGATCAAGACCAAGTAGCAGAGAGCTCCTAGCTCCAATTCCATCTTCTTATCTAAGCTTGCGAATCAGAACTCACATAACTTCCTGGAATCTTGACCAGTATGTCCTTCTATTGCATCACCCACATCAGGACAAAATATGAACTCTTCAACCTGTCCACAGAACACTGTAGAAACCAATCTGGTCCAGATGTAAGTAGGGATAGCAGGTGTAAGCTTTTATATGGAAAATGAATAAATAACAAGGTCCTATTGTATAGCACAGAGAACTATTTTTAATATCCTATCATAAGCCATAATTTTCCACAGTTTATTATGATCCACACAGTCAAAGGCTTTGGCATAGTCAATAAAGCAGAAATAGATGTTTCTCTGGAACTCTCTTGCTTTTTCAATGATCCATCAGATGTTGGCAACTTGATCTCTGGTTCCTCTGCCTTTTCTAAAGCCAGCTTGAACATCTGGAAGTTCACAGTTCACATATTGCTAAAGACTGGCTTGGAGAATTTTGAGCATTACTTTACTAGTGTATGAGATGAGTGCAATTGTGTGGTCGTTTGAGCATTCTTTGGCATTGCCTTTCTTTGGGATTGGAACGAAAACTGACCTTTTCCAGTCCTGTGGCCACTGCTGAGTTTTCCAAATTTGCTGGCACATTGAGTGCAGCACTTTCACAGCATCATCTTTCAGGATTTGAAATAGCGCAACTGGAATTCCATCACTTCCACTAGCTTTGTTCATAGTGATGCTTTCTAAGGCCCACTTGACTTCACATTCCAGGATGTCTAGCTCTAGGTGAGTGATCACACCATCATGATTATCTGGGTCATGAAGATGTTTTTTGTACAGTTCTTCTGTGTATTCTTGCCAAGTTCAGAGACTATGTCATGCCAAAGCCTTTGATTGTGTGGATCACAATAAACTGTGGAAAATTCTGAGACAGATGGGAATACTAGACCACCTGACCTGCCTCTTGAGAAACCTATATGCAGGTCCGGAAGCAACAGTTAGAACTGGACATGGAACAACGACTGCCTCCAAATAGGAAAAGGAGTACGTCAAGGCTGTATATTGTCACTCTGCTTATTTAACTTCTATGCAGAGTACATCATGAGAAATGCTGGGCTGGAAGAAGCATAAGCTGGAATCAAGATTGCCGGCAGAAATATCAAAACCTCAAATATGCAGATGACACTACCCTTATGGCAGAAAGTGAAGAGGAACTAAAAAGCCTCTTGATGAAAGTGAAAGAGGAGAGTGAAAAAGTTGGCTTAAAGCTCAACATTCAGAAAACTAAGATCATGGCATCCGGTCCCATCACTTCATGGCAAGTAGATGGGGAAACAGTGGAAACAGTGTCAAACTTTATTTTTGGGGGTTCCAAAATCACTGCAGATGGTGACTGGAGCCATGGAATTAAAAGATGCTTACTCCTTGGAAGAAAAGTTATGACCAACCTAGATAGCATATTCAAAAGCAGAGACATTACTTTGCCAACAAAGGTCCATCTATTCAAGGCTATGGTTTTCCCAGTGGTCATGTATGGATGTCAGAGTTGGACTGTGAAGAAGGCTGAGCACCGAAGAATTGATGCTTTTGAACTGTGGTGTTGGAGAAGACGCTTGAGAGTCCCTGAGGCTGTACACCTGCGGCTGATTCATGTCGATGTATGGCAAAATCAATACAGTACTGTAAAATAGAATAAAGTATTAAAAAAAATAAATTACAAAAAAAAAAAAAACAAGAGAGTCCCTGAGGCTGCAAGGAGAATCCATCCAGTCCATTCTAAAGATCAGCCCTGGGTGTTCTTTGGAAGGAATGATGCTGAAGGTGAAACTCTAGTACTTTGGCCACCTCATGCAAAGAGTTGACTCATTGGAAAAGACTGGTGCTGGGAGGGATTGGGGGCAGGAGGAAAAGGGGACGACAGAGGATGAGATGGCTGGATGGCATCTCCGACTCAATGGATGTGAGTTTGAGTGAATTCCGGGAGATGGTGATCCACAGGGAGGCCTGGCGTGCTGCGATTCATGGGGTCGCAAAGAGTCAGACACGACTGAACGACTGAACTGAACTGACTGAATAAACCATAATAGAAAAAATAATGTGGAAATTCCCTGTAAGTCTACTTGTTACGTTTCTGGGTTTTCACTGACATGGCCTGGGTTAAATCCCTGGCTGGGGAACTAAGATGCTGCAAGCCACATGTTACTGTTACTGCTAAGTCGCCTCAGTCGTGTCCGACTCTGTGCGACCCCAGAGACGGCAACCCACCAGGCTCCCCCATCCCTGGGATTCTCCAGGCAAGAGCACTGGAGTGGGTTGCCATTTCCTTTTCAATGCATGAAAGTGAAAAGTGAAAGTGAAGTCTCTCAGTCATGTCCGACTCCTAGTGACCCCACGGACTGCAGCCTACCAGGCTCCTCCATCCATGGGATTTTCCAGGCAAGAGTACTGGAGTGGGGTGTATATATATGTATATAAGTAAAAAAATTATATACTCTTTGTAAACTGGATTATGTGGCTGTACTTGTGTATATATATGCATATAAACTGGAGAAGGAAATGGCACCGCACTCCTGTATTCTTGCCTGGAGAATCCCGTGGACGGAGAAGCCTGGTGGGCTGCTGTCCATGGGGTCACACAGTCGGACAAGACTGAAGTGACTTAGCACTTAGCATGTATATAAATATATATATATACACACACACACACATATATATATACATATATATACTTTGTATATAAATGTATATATATAACAAAAATTACTTTGTTGTACAGTAGAAATTAACACACATTGTATGTAAATCAACTTCTTTTAATAAAAAAATACTGGTTAAAAGAAACCAAACTAGTCTACCTTGCAACTTCAGTAGACATAGTGAATGAAACACAAATCATGCTGTTTTGAAGACTGAGAACATGAGGTCTCATCCTTCTACTAAACATTTGAACATTCCATAGAAGGCATGGACCTGAGCTGAATGCATACTAGAACACTGTTTGGAATTAGTTTCTCTTGAAATGAATAATAGTACATCCCTGTTATAAATTCCATTGTTTGTCATTTCAGAAGTAGATAGCTGAGAAAAAGTATCAGTGTTAGATTTTCTCTCTCATTATTTGATTTCTGCTAATTGCAAATGTACTATACATCATTGTTCTATGCAGTTGAATAAAACTTTGTTCAAATCAAACTCCAGAATATGCACAGGGGGAAGCTGGCTTCTATTTAGAGAAAGAAAAGCAAGCCTACCATGGAGCCTTCCCATTGCCTAGGTAACATGAAACTGATAAAGGCAGTCTTCTATTTTCCTTTTGAAAGATTGTTGCTGAGCTGTGCAACATGCTGGGATTCTTGGCCTTCGGAGGAGAATTATTCAATCCAGGGCCAGTGATGAGGCTTGATTGCTCAGAGCTTTTGTGTCATAAAGTTTTATTAAAGTATAAAAGAGATAGAGAAAGCTTCTGACATAGACATCAGAAGGGGGCAGAAAGAGTGCCTCTCCTGCTAGTGTTTAGCCAGGCGTTATATAGCTACTGTGTGTATCTGTTTGTCACTCAGTCATGTCCAACTCTTTGTGACCCCACAAACTGTAGCCCACCGGGCTTCTTTGTCCATGGAAGTCTCCAGGCAAGAATACTTGATTGGATTGCCATTTCCTTCTCCAGGGGATCTTCCTGACCCAGGGTTCAAACCCAGGTCTCCCTCATTGCAGAGCAGATGCTTTAACCTCTGAGCCACCAGGGAAGCCCCTTAGTAACATAGCTTAAGAGAATATTTGCATGAGTAAAACATACTCGTTTGTCAAGTCAGTTTTGAGTCTTAGGCAGAACCAACTTGAAGACAGTTTAGGATAAATACATAGTTCATTGGGACTTCCCTGGTGGCTCAGATGGTAAAGCATCTGTCTACAATGCGGGAGACCCGGGTTCAATCCCTGGGTCAAGAAGATCCACTGGAGAAGGAAACGGCAATCCACTCCCAGTANAGGAGAGTGAAAAAGTTGGCTTAAAGCTCAACATTCAGAAAACTAAGATCATGGCATCCGGTCCCATCACTTCATGGCAAGTAGATGGGGAAACAGTGGAAACAGTGTCAAACTTTATTTTTGGGGGTTCCAAAATCACTGCAGATGGTGACTGGAGCCATGGAATTAAAAGATGCTTACTCCTTGGAAGAAAAGTTATGACCAACCTAGATAGCATATTCAAAAGCAGAGACATTACTTTGCCAACAAAGGTCCATCTATTCAAGGCTATGGTTTTCCCAGTGGTCATGTATGGATGTCAGAGTTGGACTGTGAAGAAGGCTGAGCACCGAAGAATTGATGCTTTTGAACTGTGGTGTTGGAGAAGACGCTTGAGAGTCCCTGAGGCTGTACACCTGCGGCTGATTCATGTCGATGTATGGCAAAATCAATACAGTACTGTAAAATAGAATAAAGTATTAAAAAAAATAAATTACAAAAAAAAAAAAACAAGAGAGTCCCTGAGGCTGCAAGGAGAATCCATCCAGTCCATTCTAAAGATCAGCCCTGGGTGTTCTTTGGAAGGAATGATGCTGAAGGTGAAACTCTAGTACTTTGGCCACCTCATGCAAAGAGTTGACTCATTGGAAAAGACTGGTGCTGGGAGGGATTGGGGGCAGGAGGAAAAGGGGACGACAGAGGATGAGATGGCTGGATGGCATCTCCGACTCAATGGATGTGAGTTTGAGTGAATTCCGGGAGATGGTGATCCACAGGGAGGCCTGGCGTGCTGCGATTCATGGGGTCGCAAAGAGTCAGACACGACTGAACGACTGAACTGAACTGACTGAATAAACCATAATAGAAAAAATAATGTGGAAATTCCCTGTAAGTCTACTTGTTACGTTTCTGGGTTTTCACTGACATGGCCTGGGTTAAATCCCTGGCTGGGGAACTAAGATGCTGCAAGCCACATGTTACTGTTACTGCTAAGTCGCCTCAGTCGTGTCCGACTCTGTGCGACCCCAGAGACGGCAACCCACCAGGCTCCCCCATCCCTGGGATTCTCCAGGCAAGAGCACTGGAGTGGGTTGCCATTTCCTTTTCAATGCATGAAAGTGAAAAGTGAAAGTGAAGTCTCTCAGTCATGTCCGACTCCTAGTGACCCCACGGACTGCAGCCTACCAGGCTCCTCCATCCATGGGATTTTCCAGGCAAGAGTACTGGAGTGGGGTGTATATATATGTATATAAGTAAAAAAATTATATACTCTTTGTAAACTGGATTATGTGGCTGTACTTGTGTATATATATGCATATAAACTGGAGAAGGAAATGGCACCGCACTCCTGTATTCTTGCCTGGAGAATCCCGTGGACGGAGAAGCCTGGTGGGCTGCTGTCCATGGGGTCACACAGTCGGACAAGACTGAAGTGACTTAGCACTTAGCATGTATATAAATATATATATATACACACACACACACATATATATATACATATATATACTTTGTATATAAATGCATATATATAACAAAAATTACTTTGTTGTACAGTAGAAATTAACACACATTGTATGTAAATCAACTTCTTTTAATAAAAAAATACTGGTTAAAAGAAACCAAACTAGTCTACCTTGCAACTTCAGTAGACATAGTGAATGAAACACAAATCATGCTGTTTTGAAGACTGAGAACATGAGGTCTCATCCTTCTACTAAACATTTGAACATTCCATAGAAGGCATGGACCTGAGCTGAATGCATACTAGAACACTGTTTGGAATTAGTTTCTCTTGAAATGAATAATAGTACATCCCTGTTATAAATTCCATTGTTTGTCATTTCAGAAGTAGATAGCTGAGAAAAAGTATCAGTGTTAGATTTTCTCTCTCATTATTTGATTTCTGCTAATTGCAAATGTACTATACATCATTGTTCTATGCAGTTGAATAAAACTTTGTTCAAATCAAACTCCAGAATATGCACAGGGGGAAGCTGGCTTCTATTTAGAGAAAGAAAAGCAAGCCTACCATGGAGCCTTCCCATTGCCTAGGTAACATGAAACTGATAAAGGCAGTCTTCTATTTTCCTTTTGAAAGATTGTTGCTGAGCTGTGCAACATGCTGGGATTCTTGGCCTTCGGAGGAGAATTATTCAATCCAGGGCCAGTGATGAGGCTTGATTGCTCAGAGCTTTTGTGTCATAAAGTTTTATTAAAGTATAAAAGAGATAGAGAAAGCTTCTGACATAGACATCAGAAGGGGGCAGAAAGAGTGCCTCTCCTGCTAGTGTTTAGCCAGGCGTTATATAGCTACTGTGTGTATCTGTTTGTCACTCAGTCATGTCCAACTCTTTGTGACCCCACAAACTGTAGCCCACCGGGCTTCTTTGTCCATGGAAGTCTCCAGGCAAGAATACTTGATTGGATTGCCATTTCCTTCTCCAGGGGATCTTCCTGACCCAGGGTTCAAACCCAGGTCTCCCTCATTGCAGAGCAGATGCTTTAACCTCTGAGCCACCAGGGAAGCCCCTTAGTAACATAGCTTAAGAGAATATTTGCATGAGTAAAACATACTCGTTTGTCAAGTCAGTTTTGAGTCTTAGGCAGAACCAACTTGAAGACAGTTTAGGATAAATACATAGTTCATTGGGACTTCCCTGGTGGCTCAGATGGTAAAGCATCTGTCTACAATGCGGGAGACCCGGGTTCAATCCCTGGGTCAAGAAGATCCACTGGAGAAGGAAACGGCAATCCACTCCCAGTACTATTGCCTGGAAAATCCCATGAACAGAAGAGCCTGGTAGGCTACAGTCCATGGGGTCGCAAAGAGTCGGACACAACTGAGTGACTTCACTTACTTACTCACTTACATAGTTCATTAACACAGCTTAAGAAAAAACATTTCCATAAGAAAAATGCATTGGTTAGCTCACGGTTTGAGAAAAGTTAAGTTCAGGTAGAACCAGGTGTTGTCATGGCAACACACAATTTTAAAAGAAACCTCCTTTTAAATTTGTACAGAGAAGGGGAAAAATNAACTGAGTGACTTCACTTACTTACTCACTTACATAGTTCATTAACACAGCTTAAGAAAAAACATTTCCATAAGAAAAATGCATTGGTTAGCTCACGGTTTGAGAAAAGTTAAGTTCAGGTAGAACCAGGTGTTGTCATGGCAACACACAATTTTAAAAGAAACCTCCTTTTAAATTTGTACAGAGAAGGGGAAAAATATCTAACACTTGTAGTTTGTTTCCTGCTGCCACTTAAGAGAGAGAGAAAAAAATGTCTGACATTGTGGCCTATTTCCTCCGTTTGGAGACCCCTGGCCATCCTGTCTGTTACCCTTTCACTTTCTCCTTTGTTGAAGCATCCTAAAGAAAGCAAGAAGAAAATCTAGGTCTTAGAAAATGAACACCAAGGGGGGCAGTCCTAAGATGGTGGCGGAACAGGACGGGGAGACCACTTCTCCCTCACAAAGTCATCAAAAGAACTTTTCAACGCTGATACAACTTCACAAAACAACTTTTGAATGCTGGCAGAGGACATCAGGCACCCAGAAAAGCAGATCATTGTCTTCAAAAACAGGCAGGAAAAAATATAAAAGATGGAAAAAAGAGACAAAAGAGGTCGGGAGGGAGTTCTGTCCCAGGAAGGGAATCTGAAAAAAAGAGGTTTCCAAACACCAGGAAACACTCTTGCTGCCGAGTCTGTGGCAGGCCTTGGAAGCACAGAGGGCAACATAACAGGGAGGAAAAATAAATAAAGAATTAAAAGCAACAGATTATCAGCCCAATGGTAACTCCCCCAGTGGAGAAGCAGCGCAGACACCTTCATCCACCACTAGCAAGCGAGGGCTGGGCAGGGAGGCACAGACTGCATTGCTCAGAGTAGGCATTGGTCCCGAATGCCCTGAGCATAATCAGAGCGAACTAACTTGGGCTAGCAAACCAGACTGTGGGATAGCTACCGTGCAAAAAGCGATAACAGAAGACACTGCCAGGACTGCACACAGAACAAAGGATGGAACAGAATTAGCCAGCTGCAGACCATCTCTCTCCAGTGACAGGCAGCCAGAGCCGGAAGGGCCGGAGGGGGGCAATCGCAGCCCCAGAGAAACATTAACTTCCAAACTGCAAGCAAGCTTCTTTGCTAACTAGGACTTCTTGGGGTTTTGGACAGTCACCATCTGCCTAAGAAGAGGCGCCAGTTGTACACCCAGAAAACTGAGCAGCAGGGACAGGAAAGGTGATAAGTTGCAGTGACCGTGCTCGCCAAACACCCAAGCTGCTCAGACCTGGGAAGGGCACAAAACGCAGGGCCAACAGAGTCTGTGCCTCTGAGGACTACCTAAGTGCCTGAGCCTGAGCGGCTTAGACCAGGGAGGTGCATGCGGCCCAGGGCCGGCCTCAGACGGTTCCCGGCAAAGCAACCTAGAGCCTGAGCTGTGTGCGCTGTGAGCGGGGGCAGGCCCAGCGTGGCTGAGACACTGCGAGCAGATGCCAGTGTTATTTGTTAGCAGCATCCTTCCCTCTCCACAGCGTGACTGAACAAGTGAGCCTAAAAAAATAAAAATAAAAAAGCACCCACCACCATCCCCCTTGTGTCAGGGGGGAAAACAGACACTGAAGAGACCAGCAAACAGAAGCAGCTAAAACAGAGGGAACTGCTTTGGAAATATAGAGCTTAAGAAATATAAGCCAGACCAAGGAACTATCCGAAAATGAACTGACCCCACACTGCCCACAACAACACCAGAGAAAGTCCCAGGTATATCTTTACTATTTTTACAATCATTCTTTTTTTGTTGTTTGGGTTTTTTTATTTTTTATTTTTTTCTACTTTAACATTTTTTAATTTTTAAGTTCTTAAAGCAAACGCCATATATATATATATATATATATATATATANAGAGACAGAGGAATACCCAGCAGGTAAAGGAACCGGAGAAATGCCCACCAAACCAAAGAGGAAGAGATAGGGAATCTACCTGATAAAGAATTCCAAATAATAATAGTGAAAATGATCCAAAATCTTGAAATCAAAATGGAATCACAGATAGTCTGGAGACAAGGATTGAGAAGATGCAAGAAAGTTTAACAGGACCTAGAAGAAATAAAAAAGAGTCAATATATAATGAATAATGCAATAAATGAGACCAGAAACACTCTAGAGGCAACAAAGAGTAGAATAACGACAGCAGAAGATAGGATTAGTAAAACAGAATAGTAGAAATAAATGAATCAGCGAGGAAAAAAGAAAAATGAATTAAAAGAAATGAAGACAATCTCAGAAACATCCAGGACAATATGAAACGCTCCAACATTCGAATTATAGGAGTCCCAGAAGAAGACAAAAAGAAAGACCATGAGAAAAGACTTGAGATAATAGTTGAAAACTTCCCTAAATTGGGGAAGGAAATAATCACCCAAGTCCAAGAAACCCAGAGAGTCCCAAACAGGGTAAACCCAGGACAAAACATATTAATCAATTAATCAACATATTAATCAAACCCAAGACATATATTAATCAAATTAACAAAGATCAAACATAAAGAACAAATATTAAAAGGAGCAAGGGAAAAGCAACAAATAACACACAAGGGGATTCCCCTAAGGATAACAGCTGATCTTTCCATAGAAACTCTTCAGGCCAGGAGGGAATGGCAAGACATACCTAAAGTGATGAAAGAAAATAACCTACAGCCCAGATTACTGTACCCAGCAAGGTTCTCATTCAAATATGAAGGAGAAATCAAAAGCTTTACAGACAAGCAAAAGCTGACAGAATTCAGCACCACCAAACCAGGTCTCCAACAATTGCTAAAGGATATTCTCTAGACAAGAAACACAAAAAGGGTGTATAAACCCAAACCCCAAACAATAAAGTAAATGGCAATGGGATCATACTTATCAATAATTACCTTAAACGTAAATGGGTTGAATGCCCCAACCAAAAGACAAAAGCTGGCTGAATGGATACAAAAACAACACCCCTATATATGTTGTCTACAAGAGACCCACCTCAAAACAAGGGACATATACAGACTGAAAGTGAAGGGCTGGAAAAATATAGTCCATGCAAATAGAGACCAAAAGAAAGCAGGAGTAGCTATACTCATATCAGATGAAATAGACTTCAAAACAAAGCCTGTGAAAAGAGACAAAGAAGGCCACTACATAATGATCAAAGGATCAATCCAAGAAGATATAACAATTATAAATATATATGCACCCAACATAGGAGCACCGCAATATGGAAGACAAATGCTAACAAGTATGAAAGGGGAAATTAACAATAACACAATAGTGGGAGACTTTAATACCCCACTCACACCTATGGACAGATCAACTAAACAGAAAATTAACAAAGAAACACAAACTTTAAATGATACAATAGACCAGTTGGACCTAATTGATATCTATAGGACTGCTGCTGCTGCTAAGTCACTTCAGTTGTGTCCGACTCTGTGTGACCCCATGGACGGCAGCCCAACAGGCTCCCCTGTCCCTGGGATTCTCCAGGCAAGGACACTGGAGTGGGTTGCCATTTCCTTCTCCAATGCATGAAAGTGAAAAGTGAAAATGAATTCGCTCAGTCATGTCTGACTCCCAGCGACTCCATGGACAGCAGCCCACCAGTCTCCTCCATCCATGGGATTTTCCAGGCAAAAGTACTGGAGTGGGGTGATTTCACCCTAAAACAATGAATTTCACCTTTTTCTCAAGTGCTCACGGAACCTTCTCCAGGATAGATCACACCCTGGGCCATAAATCTAGCCCTGATAAATTCAAAAATAAATTCAAAAAAAAGGAAACCATTCCAAGCATCTTTTCTAACCATAATGCATTAAGATTAGATCTCAATTACAGGAGAAAAACTATTAAAAATTCCAACATATGGAGGCTGAACAACACGCTTCTGAATAACCAACAAATCACAGAAGAAATCAAAAAAGAAACCAAAATATGCATAGAAATGAATGAAAATAAAAACACAACCACCCAAAACCTGTGGGACACTATAAGAGCAGTGCTAAGAGGAAAGTTCATAGCAATATAGGCATACCTCAAGAAACAAGAAAAAAGTCAAATAAATAACCTAACTCTACACCTAAAGCAACTAGAAAAGGAAGAAATGGAGAACCCCAGAGTTAGTAGAAGGAAAGAAATCTTAAAAATTAGGGCAGAAATAAATGCAAAAGAAACAAAAGAGACCATAGCAAAAATCAACAAAGC
>SJYW01045455.1:610056-667148 GCA_006410735.1 Raphicerus campestris
GCCTTTGACAAAATCCAACATCCATTTATGATAAAAACTCTCCAGAAAGCAGGAATAGAAGGAACATACCTCAACATCATAAAAGCTATATATGACAAACCCACAGCAAACATTATCCTCAATGGTGAAAAATTGAAAGCATTTCCCCTAAAGTCAGGAACAAGACAAGGGTGCCCACTTTCACTGCTACTATTCAACATACTTCTGGAAGTTTTGGCCACAGCAATCAGAGTAAAGAAATCAAAGGAATCCAAGTTAGAAAAGAAGTAAAACTCTCCCTATTTGCAGATGACATGATCTTCTACATAGAAAACCCTGAAGACTCCACCAGAAAATTATTAGAGCTAATCAGTGAATATAGTAAATTTGCTGGATATAAAATCAACACACAGAAATCTCTTGCATTCCTATACACCAATAATCAGAAAGTACAAAAAGAAATTAAGGAAACAATTCCATTCACCATTGCAACGAAAAGAATAAAATACTTGGTAGTATATCTACCTAAAGAAACTAAAGACCTATATATATATATAGAAAACTATAAGACACTGGTGAAAGAAATCAAAGAGGACACTACTAGATGGAGAAATATACCATGTTCATGGATTGGAAGAATCAATATAGTGAAAATGAGTATACTACCCAAAGCAATCTACAGATTCAATGCAATCCCTATCAAGCTACCAGCTGTATTTTTCACAGAGCTAGAACAAATAATTTTACGATTTGTATGGAAATACAAAAAAACCTCAAATAGCCAAAGCAATCTTGAGAAAGAAGAATGGAACTGGAGGAATCAACTTGCCTGACTTCAGGCTCTACAACAAAGCCACAGTCATCAACACAGTTTGGTACTGGCACAAAGACAAATATAGATCAATGGAACAAAATAGAAAGCCCAGAGATAAATCCACACACCTATGGACACCTTATCTTCGACAAAGGAGGCAACAATATGCAGTGGATTAAAGACAATTTATTTAACAAGTGGTCCTGGGAAAACTGGTCAACCACTTGTAAAAGAATGAAGCTAGAACACTTTCTAACACCATACACAAAAATAAACTCAAAATGGATTAAAGATCTAAATGTAAGACCAGAAACTATAAAACTCCTAGAGGAGAACATAGACAAAACACTCTCCGACATAAATCACAGCAGGATCCTCTATGATCCACCTCCCAGAATACTGGAAATAAAAGCAAAAATAAACAAATGGAATCTAATTAAAATTAAAAGCTTCTGCACAACAAAGACTATACGCAAGGTGAAAAGACAGAGTTCAGAATGGGAGAAAATAATAGCAAATGAAGCAACTGACAAACAACTAATTTCAAAAATAGACAAGCAACTTCTGCAGCTCAATTCCAGAAAAATAAACCACCCAATCAAAAAATGGGCCAAAGAACTCAAGAGACATTTCTCCGAAGAAGACATACAGATGGCTAACAAACACATGAAAAGATGCTCAACATCACTCATTATCAGAGAAATGCAAATCAAANGCCAAAGCAATCTTGAGAAAGAAGAATGGAACTGGAGGAATCAACTTGCCTGACTTCAGGCTCTACAACAAAGCCACAGTCATCAACACAGTTTGGTACTGGCACAAAGACAAATATAGATCAATGGAACAAAATAGAAAGCCCAGAGATAAATCCACACACCTATGGACACCTTATCTTCGACAAAGGAGGCAACAATATGCAGTGGATTAAAGACAATTTATTTAACAAGTGGTCCTGGGAAAACTGGTCAACCACTTGTAAAAGAATGAAGCTAGAACACTTTCTAACACCATTCACAAAAATAAACTCAAAATGGATTAAAGATCTAAATGTAAGACCAGAAACTATAAAACTCCTAGAGGAGAACATAGACAAAACACTCTCCGACATAAATCACAGCAGGATCCTCTATGATCCACCTCCCAGAATACTGGAAATAAAAGCAAAAATAAACAAATGGAATCTAATTAAAATTAAAAGCTTCTGCACAACAAAGACTATACGCAAGGTGAAAAGACAGAGTTCAGAATGGGAGAAAATAATAGCAAATGAAGCAACTGACAAACAACTAATTTCAAAAATAGACAAGCAACTTCTGCAGCTCAATTCCAGAAAAATAAACCACCCAATCAAAAAATGGGCCAAAGAACTCAAGAGACATTTCTCCGAAGAAGACATACAGATGGCTAACAAACACATGAAAAGATGCTCAACATCACTCATTATCAGAGAAACGTCAGTCAAGACCACAATGAAGTATCATTTCACACCAGTCAGAATGGCTGCAATCCAAAAGTCTACAAGCAATAAATGCTGGAGAGGGTGTGGGGAAAAGGGAACCCTCTTACACTGTTGGTGGGAATGCAAACTAGTACAGCCACTATGGAGAACAGTGTGGAGATTCCTTAAAAAACTGCAAATAGAGCTGCCTTATGACCCAGCAATCCCATTGCTGGGCATACACACCGAGGAAACCAGAATTGAAAGAGACATGTGTACCCCAATGTTCACTGCAGCACTGTTTATAACAGCCAGGACATAGAAGCAACCTTGATGTCCATCAGCAGATGGATGGATAAGAAAGCTGTGGTATATATACACAGTGGAGTATTACTCATCTATTAAAAAGAATACATTTGAATCAGTTCTAATGGGGTGGATGAAACTGGAGCCAATTATACAGAGTGAAGCCAGAAAGAAAAACACCAATATAGGATACTAACACATATATATGGAATTTAAAAAGATGGTAATAATATCCCTGTATGTGAGACAGCAAAAGAGACAAAGATGTAAAAAACAGATTTTTGGACTCTGTGGGAGAGGGAGAGGGTGATTTGGGAGAATGGCATTGAAACATGAATACTATCATGTAAGAAACAAATCGTTAGTCTAGGGTCGATACAGGATACAGGATGCTTGGAGCTGGTGCCCTGGGATGATCCAGAGAGATGATATGGGGAGGGAGGTGGGAGGGGGGTTCAGGGTTGGGAACTCATGTACACCTGAGGTGGATTCACGTCAATGTATGGCAAAACCAATACAGCATTGTAAAGAAAAAAATAACAATTAATTAATTAATTATAAAAAGAAAATGAACACCAGGTCACATTTTCTTTACCTTTTAATGATGCTGGTGGTGACAAGTTTTTCAATCTGACACCACTAGCGAGGTTACAGACTTCTTCATTCTCCTCCTCCACACCGGAAGTAAACGTTTTTAAGTCCTCTGCTGGCTTAGCAAAGTTCTCTGTAGAGAGGTATAAGGGAAGAAAAGTTGAGAGTCATTGTCCTATTATTATCTGGGTTTTCCAATAAACTTAGAGATGGGTCTCACATGAGAATGAGCAGGCAGAGATGTGTGTCAGCCCCTAAAATATTCTGGAATACTGTTTTAAGTAAAGTTGACATACGAAAATCAAAATTTACTCAAAACATGTTTTTCTTTCCCTCCCCTGCCCAAGAAAAAAGGGACTGGTAATAACAACTGAATGTCTTCCATAATACATGCAGTTTTACAAAAATTTGATTCAAAGATTATCAGGATGTATCTTACAGTTTATACTTACTATATGTGCATGCATGCTAAATCACTTCAGTCATGTCTGACTCTTTGCAACCGTATAGACCACAGCCCACTAGGCTCCTCTATCCCTGAAGATTCTCCAGGCAAGCATTGCTGTTCCCTTCTCCAGGGGATCTGCATGACCCAAGGATAGAACTGGTGTCTCTTGCGTTGGCAGGCAGGTTCTTGACCACTAGCACCACCTGGGAAGCCCATACTTACTATATGCGATCTATTATATGTATACTTACAGAATATACTTGGATGCACACTGAAATACCCACACTCAGAGGCAAGCACATTCTGTAGAGGACTATACTCTACTTAAAATTGGTTATTGTCAGAAAGAGATATTAGGGACTTCCTTGGTGGTGCAATGGTTAAGACTTCACCTACCAATGCAGGGAACATGGGTTTGATCTCTGGTCTGGGAACTAAGATACCACATACCTTGGAGCAACTAAGCCCACTTGCCAGACCACTGAGCCAGTACTCTAGAGTCTGAGTGCTGCAACAAGAAAAGCCATCACAACGAGAAGCCCACAAACCACAACTGAGCAGCTCCACTTGCCACAACAAGAGGAAGCCTGCACAAAGCAAGAAAGACTCTGAGTGTAGCCAAAAATAAATTTAAAAAGAATTTTAAGAACTCATTTTTTAATAAAAGAAAGATATTAAAAATGAGGTTTGAATATAAACTTGCATAGTCATTTTTTCTCCTGGCACTCCAAAATGTATTTCTTATTTGTCCCTCCAGTCATTCATTGAGTTGCAATGTCATGGTCTGGGCACAGGTTGGAAAAGAATTTCCAGACATGAGACAGAATGAGAGGGAAATAAAGTTTGTTAGAGTGAGAGAAGCTGTTAGAATAGCAGGCCAGCTCAAGGGAGAACTGACGTTGAATAGGGGTCCTCAGTCCACTTTTATACCCAGGGTACAAGGAGTGGGATAGGGGTCTTGTGGGTCATTTGCCAATTGGATGAGGCACATAAACTGGGTGGGGGGTGGGAACAGTAAGGCAAATATCTTCTCCTTATGGGCTAGGAGAGGAGACAGGTTATGCTTAGGAAGACCTAAAATCTGTTGATAGTCACAACATAGGGGAGAGAAGGATAATAAGGGTATGGTTTTTCCATTCCTGCCTTCCAGGACCCTCCTTGGTTTTATCTACTCTTTCGTCCTTGGGTCACCACATACAAGACACTGAGATAGGCAATGTGGAAATATGAGGGTGACCATAACGAAGTTCCTGAACTCCTAGAGAGAAAAGGTATATACACAGAGAGTCAGATAACCAGACAGTAAACAAGTGCTTCCCTGGTGGCTCAGAGGTTAAAGCGTCTGCCTCCAATGCAGGAGACCTGGATTCAATCCCTGGGTCGGGAAGATCCCCTGGAGAAGAAAATGGCAATCCACTCCAGTATTCTTGCCTGGAGAATCCCATGGACAGAGAAGCCTAGTAGGTTACAGTCCACAGGGTCACAAAGAGTTGGACACAACTGAGTGACCTCACCTCACCTCCCTTCCCCTCAAACAAGTGCTGCATGAGTAGGCACAGATGCTAAGTGTTGGAGAGTTCATAACACAGTATAGACTTTTTATGCATCAGAACCTGTGAAGGCTCTAAATGTGGCTTAGTGCATGCTGCTAGCCCTCAAGGATCTTAATATTTATAGAAACTGACATTTAGGTAACTAATCATAATATAGGAAAAGTGACCTAAGAGCTAAAGAGCAAAGAGGAATAGAGAATAAAGGACAACTAATTCAGTCAGTAGATTTAGGAAGGCTTCATAGAGGAAGAAATGTTTTGGTTCAACCTTAAAGAATGAAGGGATGTTCCAACTAGAAACTAGAAAGGTGACCAACACAAAAGCACAGAAGCCATGAGCACTTTGCAATTTAGGGAAATGTAAAGAGGCCAGTGTGGCTAAACCACAGTGGGTCAAGTGCTGGAGTGCTACTTACTGTAGGAGAGGTATGTACTTAGAAAGTTTGAGAGCAGAGTATGCAGTGCATTCAATACCACACTATGAAGTTTGGACTTTATTCCATAGACAATGGGGAAATATCCCAAGTTGGATAGTAGTGATCCAACCAACTATTTTTAGGAAGATAACCCTGGAAGCAGGACAGGCAAGAGACTTCTAGGAAGGTGTGTATGACCTTCCTAGTCAATGGAATGTGACTGTGGAATTCCAATGGAATTCCAGCTATGACAACGGACTATCAGGAAGTGAAGATGGATAGGATTATGCAAGTGATAATGCAAAGAATACTAATGATATTGAGAAAATGAGATCTAGGCAAGATAATGATGGAGGTGAGAGAAACATGAGTGTTTCCAATAATCTAGCTGGGAAATACAAGAGGAGATGCAGTATGAGAGGGAGGTAACGCGTTACATTTTATATTTGTTGAGTTTGGCAGGATATATAGGACAGTCCAACGGGCAATTGGAAATATGGGTCTGGAATTAAGAGTGACATTAAGGTTGGATATTATGTACACAAACACACACATACTCACTCACATGTGCACTTTACACATAGAAGGTTGGAAAATAAATGAAAAACTGAAAGCAAGTGGAGAGTCCTGAGTTAGCAAAGAGAAAGGCTGAGGATGGAATGTGAAGAATGCCCTCTTCAGAACATGGAGCCAATCTGAGGACTCATCAGTGAGGCAAGCGGGGCAAAGGAAGAGTTCAGGATCGGGGCAGCAAATGAAGGGTAGCACAACAGAAAAGGGGCCAGTGTGCGTGTGTCACGGGGGTAGGAGAACAGGGATGAAGAATCTGACTTGACAGGGAGTCCCCTGGTAAGTACAGTGGTTAGGAATCAGCATTTTCACTACTGTCGCTTGGGTTCAACTCCTGGTCAGGGAATTGAGATCTGACAAGCCGCACAGCCAAAAATATATAAAGAACACATCTTGATCCATGCTCTTCTACGCTTTTTAATTTCCCTTTCCAGGACCTAGCACTGTGATGACCATTCTTTTATCACTCTAGGTACACGACCTTTAGGTACAGGCCATCCTAGGACTGGAGATTCAGCAGTGTATAAGACTTCCTGCCTCAGGAAGCTGACATTCTCACAGTGGAAGACAAATAATAACCAACAGATAAATAAATGAATGGGATAACCTCATAATGTGACTCAGTTTTGTGAAAGAAACACGGTGATAGAGACTAATGAAAAAGCGCAGAGTAGGGAAGGTCTTCCTTAAGCAAGCCATGGTCATCGAAAGTGACTGTGAAGAGATAATATCTGAGATAAGGGCAAGAGGAAGTAGCTTGT
This sequence comes from Raphicerus campestris, assembly GCA_006410735.1. Taxonomy (NCBI): domain Eukaryota; kingdom Metazoa; phylum Chordata; class Mammalia; order Artiodactyla; family Bovidae; genus Raphicerus; species Raphicerus campestris. Next base: position 616,932 of record SJYW01045455.1, read on the forward strand.
GAAAGGATAATACCTGAGATAAGGGCAAGAGGAAGTAGGTATGCAAAACACCTGAGGAGAGGGAGCAACCAGGAGCTCAGGGTGTTAGAAGAGCAGAAATGTGGCTGGAGCATATTTCAAAATGTTGGTGAGATCACAGAGAGGGTGGAAGGCAGCTCCCACAGGATCTCCAGTCCAAGGTAGGGAGTTTGGATTTCATTGTAAACTCCATAGGAAACCACTAAAAGTTGTTTGGTTTTTAAAAAATTTGTTTATTTGGTAAGTTTCAAATTTATCAAAAGTTGTTAAGAATAACACTATTAATCTTTATTCAAATTCATCTATTGTGAACATTTTGCCCCATTTGCTATACCCCTATACCCTTTGTTCTCTATGTACATATTTTTCAGAAGCATTTCATTTGAGTATTAAGTCGCATAAATTATGCCCTTTTACTCCCAAATACTTTACTCTGAATTCCCCGAGAATAACAATTCTCTTACATAAGTAGAATATACTGATCATCTTTTACTGTCCATATTCCAGTTTCGTCAGTTGACTCAATAGTGTTCTTTAGCATCCTTTTTTTGTATACAGCCCAGGTGTCCTCCAACAGGTGAGTGGCTAAACAACCCATGGTATGTCCATACCATGGAGCACTACTCAGCAACCACTAAGACCAAACTATCGATACACACAACAACCCAGATAATCTTCAGAGAGTTATGCTGAGTGAAAAGCAATATCAAAAGATTACATATACTGTATCATTCCATTTATAAAAATTCCTTAAAGTCACAAAATTATAGATATGAAGAACTGATTCGTGATTACCAGGGAAGGAAGTATGGGTGGGAGAGAAGTGGAGTGGCTATAATGGCAACACGAGGGATCCTGGTGATGATGAAAGTATTATGTAGCTTGACTGTATCAATATTAATATCTGGTTGTGATATTGTACTGTAGAGTTTTACTGATGTTACTATGGGGAAAAACCAGGTAAAAGGTATATAATTCATAGAATCTCTCCATATTATTGGTTTAGCCAAAAAGTTCATTTGGGTTTTTCCGTAACCCAAAACTTGTCACAACGGTATGTAAATTTATGATCACCTCAAAAAGTTTAATTAAAGAAACTCAACAAGGCAACAAAGTATTATTGTATTCAGTCACTTCGTTTATATTCAAAGAGATCCCCAGAATGCCAACTGTGGTGTAAGACACAGGAAAGGTGCTCAGTAGACCTTTGCTGAGTGAATAAATGAGAAAAGATTTGAGTTCCTTTATTCTACATTATAAAGCAGGTAGCTGGCAATAAAGGTTGTGACTAATCCCTAAATATCAGCTATTAAATGTCATATGGAGAACTGAAATCTGGACTCCTCACTTCAAAGCTAAAATTTTCTTCTGATTGCACTGTTCTAACTCTTTTTTCATAGCATAGATGCTATCTCTTAAACCTTTGTGTCTAAATAGTTTCTTTCTTTCTTCTAAATATAGTTTTTTCCTTTCTTTCTTGCTGGCATATTATTTTTTCTCCTTATCACTGCCACCTCCCTGAATAACTAGCATACCCACCCAAGACATTTTCCTGTCCTTCCCATTAATCCTAATCGTCTACACCCCAGCTTGCATCTGTACCCCTTTCCCCAACCCCCACCCTTCTCCCTTCAACAAAACCATTTTCTTAAAAATTCCACCTGGCCTCTTTGTGCCATTATCTCAAAGTTCATCCTTCTGCATGTCTCAGTACCTTGAAAACCTTGTTGACAATTCACTTTGAGATAATCATTTTACCTCTGGAAAACAAGTTATTCTTTTTCCCTGATAACATTCACATCCCTCACCAGTTCTGATTCTGGGCTTTAAGATTCTCTGTTCTTTCATTTCGATTACAGGTCTACCTTCTTCCTCTCAGTTCAGTGAGTCGCAGGCAATGTTTTCTCTCACAGTCTGGGATATCAAGTCCAACATTCACTGCCTCCTCAAACCCTTTTAGGAAGAAGCCTACGGAAAAGCCTACTCTTGCCACCCTCTCTTCAGAAGGAGAGAGAGAGAAAGAACCATCATTACAGGACTTACTGAACAGGTTGTTCCAGGTCCCATTTGTCTTTTCCTCAGACTCCATTGGTTGGAAAGTAAGTACCCTGTGATGGTCTAGGTTTTTAAGCAGTTCTTCACAGTAAAAGGGAATTCCACAGCTTCCCTCTGCCAGATACCTGTAGTGAAAACGAGGCACCCTATTTATATCAAAGAACTATCTTTTAGGAAGGGAAAATATTTGAGTCTTCTCAATCACTCAAAAATAATCACATTTCTTTCTCCCTTTGTTTTGGTTTGTTNGGGCAAAGGAAGAGTTCAGGATCGGGGCAGCAAATGAAGGGTAGCACAACAGAAAAGGGGCCAGTGTGCGTGTGTCACGGGGGTAGGAGAACAGGGATGAAGAATCTGACTTGACAGGGAGTCCCCTGGTAAGTACAGTGGTTAGGAATCAGCATTTTCACTACTGTCGCTTGGGTTCAACTCCTGGTCAGGGAATTGAGATCTGACAAGCCGCACAGCCAAAAATATATAAAGAACACATCTTGATCCATGCTCTTCTACGCTTTTTAATTTCCCTTTCCAGGACCTAGCACTGTGATGACCATTCTTTTATCACTCTAGGTACACGACCTTTAGGTACAGGCCATCCTAGGACTGGAGATTCAGCAGTGTATAAGACTTCCTGCCTCAGGAAGCTGACATTCTCACAGTGGAAGACAAATAATAACCAACAGATAAATAAATGAATGGGATAACCTCATAATGTGACTCAGTTTTGTGAAAGAAACACGGTGATAGAGACTAATGAAAAAGCGCAGAGTAGGGAAGGTCTTCCTTAAGCAAGCCATGGTCATCGAAAGTGACTGTGAAGAGATAATATCTGAGATAAGGGCAAGAGGAAGTAGCTTGTGAAAGGATAATACCTGAGATAAGGGCAAGAGGAAGTAGGTATGCAAAACACCTGAGGAGAGGGAGCAACCAGGAGCTCAGGGTGTTAGAAGAGCAGAAATGTGGCTGGAGCATATTTCAAAATGTTGGTGAGATCACAGAGAGGGTGGAAGGCAGCTCCCACAGGATCTCCAGTCCAAGGTAGGGAGTTTGGATTTCATTGTAAACTCCATAGGAAACCACTAAAAGTTGTTTGGTTTTTAAAAAATTTGTTTATTTGGTAAGTTTCAAATTTATCAAAAGTTGTTAAGAATAACACTATTAATCTTTATTCAAATTCATCTATTGTGAACATTTTGCCCCATTTGCTATACCCCTATACCCTTTGTTCTCTATGTACATATTTTTCAGAAGCATTTCATTTGAGTATTAAGTCGCATAAATTATGCCCTTTTACTCCCAAATACTTTACTCTGAATTCCCCGAGAATAACAATTCTCTTACATAAGTAGAATATACTGATCATCTTTTACTGTCCATATTCCAGTTTCGTCAGTTGACTCAATAGTGTTCTTTAGCATCCTTTTTTTGTATACAGCCCAGGTGTCCTCCAACAGGTGAGTGGCTAAACAACCCATGGTATGTCCATACCATGGAGCACTACTCAGCAACCACTAAGACCAAACTATCGATACACACAACAACCCAGATAATCTTCAGAGAGTTATGCTGAGTGAAAAGCAATATCAAAAGATTACATATACTGTATCATTCCATTTATAAAAATTCCTTAAAGTCACAAAATTATAGATATGAAGAACTGATTCGTGATTACCAGGGAAGGAAGTATGGGTGGGAGAGAAGTGGAGTGGCTATAATGGCAACACGAGGGATCCTGGTGATGATGAAAGTATTATGTAGCTTGACTGTATCAATATTAATATCTGGTTGTGATATTGTACTGTAGAGTTTTACTGATGTTACTATGGGGAAAAACCAGGTAAAAGGTATATAATTCATAGAATCTCTCCATATTATTGGTTTAGCCAAAAAGTTCATTTGGGTTTTTCCGTAACCCAAAACTTGTCACAACGGTATGTAAATTTATGATCACCTCAAAAAGTTTAATTAAAGAAACTCAACAAGGCAACAAAGTATTATTGTATTCAGTCACTTCGTTTATATTCAAAGAGATCCCCAGAATGCCAACTGTGGTGTAAGACACAGGAAAGGTGCTCAGTAGACCTTTGCTGAGTGAATAAATGAGAAAAGATTTGAGTTCCTTTATTCTACATTATAAAGCAGGTAGCTGGCAATAAAGGTTGTGACTAATCCCTAAATATCAGCTATTAAATGTCATATGGAGAACTGAAATCTGGACTCCTCACTTCAAAGCTAAAATTTTCTTCTGATTGCACTGTTCTAACTCTTTTTTCATAGCATAGATGCTATCTCTTAAACCTTTGTGTCTAAATAGTTTCTTTCTTTCTTCTAAATATAGTTTTTTCCTTTCTTTCTTGCTGGCATATTATTTTTTCTCCTTATCACTGCCACCTCCCTGAATAACTAGCATACCCACCCAAGACATTTTCCTGTCCTTCCCATTAATCCTAATCGTCTACACCCCAGCTTGCATCTGTACCCCTTTCCCCAACCCCCACCCTTCTCCCTTCAACAAAACCATTTTCTTAAAAATTCCACCTGGCCTCTTTGTGCCATTATCTCAAAGTTCATCCTTCTGCATGTCTCAGTACCTTGAAAACCTTGTTGACAATTCACTTTGAGATAATCATTTTACCTCTGGAAAACAAGTTATTCTTTTTCCCTGATAACATTCACATCCCTCACCAGTTCTGATTCTGGGCTTTAAGATTCTCTGTTCTTTCATTTCGATTACAGGTCTACCTTCTTCCTCTCAGTTCAGTGAGTCGCAGGCAATGTTTTCTCTCACAGTCTGGGATATCAAGTCCAACATTCACTGCCTCCTCAAACCCTTTTAGGAAGAAGCCTACGGAAAAGCCTACTCTTGCCACCCTCTCTTCAGAAGGAGAGAGAGAGAAAGAACCATCATTACAGGACTTACTGAACAGGTTGTTCCAGGTCCCATTTGTCTTTTCCTCAGACTCCATTGGTTGGAAAGTAAGTACCCTGTGATGGTCTAGGTTTTTAAGCAGTTCTTCACAGTAAAAGGGAATTCCACAGCTTCCCTCTGCCAGATACCTGTAGTGAAAACGAGGCACCCTATTTATATCAAAGAACTATCTTTTAGGAAGGGAAAATATTTGAGTCTTCTCAATCACTCAAAAATAATCACATTTCTTTCTCCCTTTGTTTTGGTTTGTTTTCCATTTTTAAGGATTGCCTTTGGTTTTTTTTTCTTTCATTTTTTAAAATTACATAAAACATTTAAATCTTTCCAAATTCAGAACTATGTAATAAGGTACACCCTCAGTCTTTCTTCCCTAAGTAAGTAAGTAAAGTCAGTCAGTCGTGCCCGACTCTTTGTGACCCCATGGACTGTGGCCCACCAGGCTCCTCAGTCTATGGGATTCTCCAAGCAAGAATACTGGAGTGGGTTGCCATTTCCTTCTCCAGGGGATCTTCCCAACCCAGGGATCAAACCCAGGTCTCCTGCACTGGAGGCAGATGCTTTAACCTCTGAGCCACCAGGGAAGTTTCCTCCCTTGCTTCCCTACCTCACCTTATAAGTAACCATTTAAATTAGTTTCTGGCTTCTCTTTTCAAGGTTTCTTTCAAAAACTATAGAAAATGCACATATATATTTCACCCCCTTCCTTTGATTGAAAAACAGTACTTTGTACATACTGCACCCCTTGTTTTTCCCTCAGTAATGTATCTTGGTCATCCCTCTATGTCAGTAGAACTTTCTTATTTCTTTTTTTAGCTATGTAGGGCTCCATTTTGTGGATGCATCCTACTTTAACTGTCCTCTTAGAGATGGACTTTTGGATTGTTTTCTGTCTTTTACTAGTATAAATAATGCCTCAATAAAAACCGTGTCCATATGTCACTTCATATTTTTGTCAATATATATACAATGTTGTATTATTTTCAAGTATACAGCAAAGTGATTATATAAATATATATATACATAAAACTGTGTTATATATATGTTCAGATTCTTTTCCCTTATAGGTTATTACAAAATTTTGAGTATAGTTCCCTGTAAGTATATCTTTGAGACACAGTCCTAGAATTAGGAAGGCTAGATCAAAAGGTAATGCATATACATAATATATACATATTAAATAAATAAATACAGAGATAGAGAGAGAGAGACAGGGAGTCAAAGGGAGAGAACATGGCAAATTCATGCCTGGTGTCTGAGACATTGCTCTTCCAGAAACAAGATAACTTCATTATAAAGAACCTGCACCATGATGAGTTGTAAACAGACAGCTAAGGAAGGGGCATTGTCTATGTTGTTAAGGGGACTGCTGACAAGACTCAGTAGAGGAGTCACTGAGAAGATATCAACATCTACCATGGAAAGGAACCCCAGTACCAGACCATGTTATTACTGGTGACTAAGGCCTGGCTCAGTTGTGGGTTGTGGTCTTTCATGTTTACCAATTTGCCTTTCATGTCACTTGCCCATGACTGTGACATTAGTCACTGTAGGTTAGAGTTGAGTGTACCTAATCCCAGCTTGATGAAAGGGAAACAAAACTCATGCCTTTAAGCAAAGTTGAACATGATGTAACAGGGACCATCAAAAAAAAAGGTGAGCAGCATCCATCCTACCAAGCACGTTCAATGGCTCCTGTGAAAGGCGGGACCAGCAAGAATCCTGAAATGGGTGCTTTCAGACACAACCTAAGGAATCTGATGAAGTTTGGACCTGGTGAATAAGTGCAGCCGTCAACGCCTTAGAATAAATGGGTTACTCACGTGTCCAGTTCTTTGGGGATGCCCCTGACACTGAGGTCTAGGCAGACTTTGTTGAGGATGTCGTTAGGCTGCACAGGCCCAAGGGTGACATAGGTGGTGTGCCTGTTCTTCATTATGGCACTGGCAGCTGCACAGGGTGTGTTGACAAAGGGAGACAGGGACATGATGATGAAGATGGGAACAGACCGGATAAGCTTTTCCATAAAGGTCCAGGAGGCCGAATCGATAAACTGGCCCTCATCAATGATGAAAATAATCCTTTCCTCTTTCACTGTCTAAAAGTGAAGAAATAGAAAGAAAAATGCTGTAGGACTTCAGGGGTTTTTTTGGTTTTGTTTTGTTTTTTGGCTGCACCACCAGACTTGTGGAATCTCAGTTCCCCGACAAGGGACTGAACTTGGGCCACAGCAGTGAAAGCACTGAATCCTAGTTAGACCACCAGGGAACTCCCATGACTTCAATTTTTTATACATATGTATGGGTATACATGTGTTTCCACTGAGTTTTGTGAAGCTAAGTGAAATCTTTTCTTTCCAGTATCTTTGTGATAATTTAGATTCTGCTAACTTGGAATTTGTGACCACTGGGACTGAACTGGCTGGAAGAAACTCATACTTGGTCAGATCTTTGTGACAAGATAATGTATAGGATAGATAGGGGTTGTAGTCAAGTTAAATACTCATTACATAAAAATAACTGAGATTTACTTCAAGTCATTCTAATTTATTGAAGATCTCCTGGAAATACTTATTTGACATTTATTCAGCCAACATCTATTCAACATCTTTACCAAGCACTCACTGGGCTGGGTCCTGGAGGCAAAGTGCTGAGAGGATTTGATCTGGTCTTTGGGCTTCCTTGGTGGCTCAGAGGTTAAAGTGTCTGCCTCCAATGCAGGAGACCGGGGTTCGATCCCTGGGTCGGGAAGATCCCCTGGAGAAGGAAATGGCAACCCACTCCAGTATTCTTGCCTGGAGGATCCCATGGACGGAGAAGCCTAGTAGGTTACAGTCCATGGGGTGGCAAAGAGTTGGACCCGACTGAGTGACTTCACCTTGTCCTGCCAGCAGTTTATGCTGTTCGAGCTTGAATTATAGCACATTACACTTAACAACAGATCCAATGTCCTTTTTTCATGTAGACTACTTTTCCCTAACTAGTCTGAATGATTTATTTACTCATTAAGCATTGACCGTGCATCCCTTAGTGTCAGGTGCTGTTCTAAGCACTGGGGATGCAGTATTAGACAAAACACAAAGCTTACATTTGACTGGGAGCCCTTGTGTAGTGGGCTCTATGTTTCCATAGCGTAAGATATCTAAATGGAGAAAACTTTTCCCATTCTTACTGCTCCAGACTACTCCTGGCTTCTCTTGGTTCCCTCTGAGAAGCGATTGTTAAGCAATTCTTTCCCTCTACATGTTTTTATAAACCAAAGCAGTAAAGGGTACTTTCACATTTCAGAAGACAAAGCCTGTCTTATCACATACACATTCTGTCACCAGACTGTAAGCTCTTCACTAACTCTGAGAACATTTTAATGAATAGGGGTCAGCATCCCATTGTTTTGTTTGGTATTTGACTAACATCTTTAAAACTCATATCTTTAAAAATATCTTATGGGCAGATAGGAATGTGAGTTTTAGTCATAGAATGGTCTTATCAGTGAATTATTTGTGAATTGAGGAGAGTAAAGCAAGACCAGAAACCCCACATGAATTCAATAGCACATCATTGGTCCCAGCTTCCATAGGTNACATTTAAATCTTTCCAAATTCAGAACTATGTAATAAGGTACACCCTCAGTCTTTCTTCCCTAAGTAAGTAAGTAAAGTCAGTCAGTCGTGCCCGACTCTTTGTGACCCCATGGACTGTGGCCCACCAGGCTCCTCAGTCTATGGGATTCTCCAAGCAAGAATACTGGAGTGGGTTGCCATTTCCTTCTCCAGGGGATCTTCCCAACCCAGGGATCAAACCCAGGTCTCCTGCACTGGAGGCAGATGCTTTAACCTCTGAGCCACCAGGGAAGTTTCCTCCCTTGCTTCCCTACCTCACCTTATAAGTAACCATTTAAATTAGTTTCTGGCTTCTCTTTTCAAGGTTTCTTTCAAAAACTATAGAAAATGCACATATATATTTCACCCCCTTCCTTTGATTGAAAAACAGTACTTTGTACATACTGCACCCCTTGTTTTTCCCTCAGTAATGTATCTTGGTCATCCCTCTATGTCAGTAGAACTTTCTTATTTCTTTTTTTAGCTATGTAGGGCTCCATTTTGTGGATGCATCCTACTTTAACTGTCCTCTTAGAGATGGACTTTTGGATTGTTTTCTGTCTTTTACTAGTATAAATAATGCCTCAATAAAAACCGTGTCCATATGTCACTTCATATTTTTGTCAATATATATACAATGTTGTATTATTTTCAAGTATACAGCAAAGTGATTATATAAATATATATATACATAAAACTGTGTTATATATATGTTCAGATTCTTTTCCCTTATAGGTTATTACAAAATTTTGAGTATAGTTCCCTGTAAGTATATCTTTGAGACACAGTCCTAGAATTAGGAAGGCTAGATCAAAAGGTAATGCATATACATAATATATACATATTAAATAAATAAATACAGAGATAGAGAGAGAGAGACAGGGAGTCAAAGGGAGAGAACATGGCAAATTCATGCCTGGTGTCTGAGACATTGCTCTTCCAGAAACAAGATAACCTCATTATAAAGAACCTGCACCATGATGAGTTGTAAACAGACAGCTAAGGAAGGGGCATTGTCTATGTTGTTAAGGGGACTGCTGACAAGACTCAGTAGAGGAGTCACTGAGAAGATATCAACATCTACCATGGAAAGGAACCCCAGTACCAGACCATGTTATTACTGGTGACTAAGGCCTGGCTCAGTTGTGGGTTGTGGTCTTTCATGTTTACCAATTTGCCTTTCATGTCACTTGCCCATGACTGTGACATTAGTCACTGTAGGTTAGAGTTGAGTGTACCTAATCCCAGCTTGATGAAAGGGAAACAAAACTCATGCCTTTAAGCAAAGTTGAACATGATGTAACAGGGACCATCAAAAAAAAAGGTGAGCAGCATCCATCCTACCAAGCACGTTCAATGGCTCCTGTGAAAGGCGGGACCAGCAAGAATCCTGAAATGGGTGCTTTCAGACACAACCTAAGGAATCTGATGAAGTTTGGACCTGGTGAATAAGTGCAGCCGTCAACGCCTTAGAATAAATGGGTTACTCACGTGTCCAGTTCTTTGGGGATGCCCCTGACACTGAGGTCTAGGCAGACTTTGTTGAGGATGTCGTTAGGCTGCACAGGCCCAAGGGTGACATAGGTGGTGTGCCTGTTCTTCATTATGGCACTGGCAGCTGCACAGGGTGTGTTGACAAAGGGAGACAGGGACATGATGATGAAGATGGGAACAGACCGGATAAGCTTTTCCATAAAGGTCCAGGAGGCTGAATCGATAAACTGGCCCTCATCAATGATGAAAATAATCCTTTCCTCTTTCACTGTCTAAAAGTGAAGAAATAGAAAGAAAAATGCTGTAGGACTTCAGGGGTTTTTTTGGTTTTGTTTTGTTTTTTGGCTGCACCACCAGACTTGTGGAATCTCAGTTCCCCGACAAGGGACTGAACTTGGGCCACAGCAGTGAAAGCACTGAATCCTAGTTAGACCACCAGGGAACTCCCATGACTTCAATTTTTTATACATATGTATGGGTATACATGTGTTTCCACTGAGTTTTGTGAAGCTAAGTGAAATCTTTTCTTTCCAGTATCTTTGTGATAATTTAGATTCTGCTAACTTGGAATTTGTGACCACTGGGACTGAACTGGCTGGAAGAAACTCATACTTGGTCAGATCTTTGTGACAAGATAATGTATAGGATAGATAGGGGTTGTAGTCAAGTTAAATACTCATTACATAAAAATAACTGAGATTTACTTCAAGTCATTCTAATTTATTGAAGATCTCCTGGAAATACTTATTTGACATTTATTCAGCCAACATCTATTCAACATCTTTACCAAGCACTCACTGGGCTGGGTCCTGGAGGCAAAGTGCTGAGAGGATTTGATCTGGTCTTTGGGCTTCCTTGGTGGCTCAGAGGTTAAAGTGTCTGCCTCCAATGCAGGAGACCGGGGTTCGATCCCTGGGTCGGGAAGATCCCCTGGAGAAGGAAATGGCAACCCACTCCAGTATTCTTGCCTGGAGGATCCCATGGACGGAGAAGCCTAGTAGGTTACAGTCCATGGGGTGGCAAAGAGTTGGACCCGACTGAGTGACTTCACCTTGTCCTGCCAGCAGTTTATGCTGTTCGAGCTTGAATTATAGCACATTACACTTAACAACAGATCCAATGTCCTTTTCTCATGTAGACTACTTTTCCCTAACTAGTCTGAATGATTTATTTACTCATTAAGCATTGACCGTGCATCCCTTAGTGTCAGGTGCTGTTCTAAGCACTGGGGATGCAGTATTAGACAAAACACAAAGCTTACATTTGACTGGGAGCCCTTGTGTAGTGGGCTCTATGTTTCCATAGCGTAAGATATCTAAATGGAGAAAACTTTTCCCATTCTTACTGCTCCAGACTACTCCTGGCTTCTCTTGGTTCCCTCTGAGAAGCGATTGTTAAGCAATTCTTTCCCTCTACATGTTTTTATAAACCAAAGCAGTAAAGGGTACTTTCACATTTCAGAAGACAAAGCCTGTCTTATCACATACACATTCTGTCACCAGACTGTAAGCTCTTCACTAACTCTGAGAACATTTTAATGAATAGGGGTCAGCATCCCATTGTTTTGTTTGGTATTTGACTAACATCTTTAAAACTCATATCTTTAAAAATATCTTATGGGCAGATAGGAATGTGAGTTTTAGTCATAGAATGGTCTTATCAGTGAATTATTTGTGAATTGAGGAGAGTAAAGCAAGACCAGAAACCCCACATGAATTCAATAGCACATCATTGGTCCCAGCTTCCATAGGTTTAGAATAAGACGAATGAAGACTCCCTGGTGGTCCAGCCGCTAAGACTCTCTGCTCCTAATGCAAGGGGCCCAGGTTTGATCCCTGGTCAGGGAACCAGATCCCACATGCCGCAACTATAAGATCTTGCATGCCACAATGAAGACCGAAGATTCTGCATGCTGCAACTAAGACACAGAACAGCCAAATACATTAAAAACAAGTTTTTAAAATAGATTGAATTGGGTCATATCTAATGTGAATAAAAGCCAACATTTACACTGCACCTACTATGTTCTCAGCACTGTGTGATGCACTTCCATAAATTAATTCATTAAAAATCTTCATAATGTTTACAGAGGTGGCACTATTGAATCTATTTACTGAGAAAATTAAGGCACAGAGAAGTTAAGCCATTTGCCTAAGATCATGCTGATAGTAAATGATCCAAAGATTGTCATCATAGCACTGAGTCAAAGCACAGCTTTAGTCACAGTTTCCAACTCGATTTGGATCAGAACCACTGAGAAATTTAAAAAATAAACTAAACAGATTTCTAGGCCCAAACCAAGCCTTTTTCAGTTTCAGGTAGAACTCATAAATGCATATATTTTATCAAGCTTCCTGGATATTTGTGATGCAAACAGTCCTCAAAATCTGACATTTAGAAATGACTGATATGGCCTTATTTGGCTGCAGTGGAGAAGGAGGAAGTTCTATTGTACATTTATTGCCACAAACTTGAATTGTTTATTATGTGCCAAACATTCTTCTGGTCAATAGTGATACAAAAATGAATATCACTTCTTAAGGCTCCCTCTCCTTAAGAAGTCCACAATCTCCTGAGGGAGAGAGACACAGATTTAAGTAGCAAATTGCAATACAGTATGGAAAACATGATAAGAAGTATGTTCACAGTGTTACAGGAGCACAGTGGGAGAGGAATTAGTCATGCCTTGTGATTTGGGGGAGTTCTCACTGAAGAGGTGACACTGAACGATGAGTAGCATTTCTCCAAGGTTAAAAAAAGTCTTTTGGCTTTTATCTCATCAGTACTGAGAATTGTTTGACTAGTATAAAGCAGAGGTTGGAGCAATTTGCATACACTCTGGCAGTTATATGGAGGATGAATTGCAGAGGAGAGGTATAACGCACAAAGATTAGCTGGAAAGCTATAGTAATAGAAGAGAAAGAGCTTGAACTATAGTGGGGAACTCAGGATGGATGGGTTTTAGAGTTGGTCTGAGGTAGACATGTAGGACTTGGCCACAGTGTAGATACTGAAGATGTGGCAAATAGTGAGGAAGGTAGCAAAGATAACTTGAATGATGTGTGAATGAACTTGTTATTCACTAAATCAAAGGTCAGGATCAGGATGAGGAAGATAGGGTACTGAAGTAGGGGGAAAAATGAATTTAGTGTTAGACACTGAACTGAGTATGATTCCCCATATCCAAGTGGAATACACAGAACGTTCTTCGAAATATGGTTCTGGTGCTTATACGAGAGCTAGGGAATGGGACACAGAGTTGGTGATCAGCCGCATATAATGCACAGTCATGATATTACTCAGAAAAAGTTAACATTGGCTGAGTGGCTTCAATGAAAGAGACTCTATTCTTAATGTTTTACACATAATCTAGTCATTTAAACCTAACCATGTGAGCTGGGTACTATTATTTCTTCAGTTTATAGAAGTTAAAGTAAAAGCATGGACAGGTTGAGTCATTTGATCAAGCTTATCTAGGTAGCAAATGATAGGCCTAAGGGCTCAAGCTGTTATAGTCTGACTACAGAGCCTGTATACATAACTGGTTTGATAGATCGCTTCTTACACAGAGGGAGGGAAAAAAAGAGGACTGGTTTTAAGAAGAGGCCAAACTCCCAGGAGTAATGTTAAAGGACTCCTTTCAAATACAACTAAATTCTGAAAAGATTCTCACCTTGGGGTTTCGAAGGATGGAGGACAATGAAACACTTTGGGTTAAAGCTTTCATATAATTCACAGCTTCTTGTCATTAGAATCTGAACTCTTGAGGCAACCTGGCTTTGTGGTGAGATGCCCAGTTTCTCCCCTCCCCTCCATTATTTGACCCACAGACGCTCTTACTTGCTCTAAGATCTTCATAAACAACGCCTCCAACTGCTTTTGCTTTCCTGCGGTGCTCATCTTGGAAACCTCTCGTGAAATAGGGAACTATATGAAAAATCATAAGAATATCGAGTATTGGAAAACAGCAGAAGGAGCTATTAGTTGTATGTCTTTGGCAGTTCACTCTACTGCTCTGTGCCTTAAAATCCTCGTATGTTAGATAATTCATAACATCTCTTCCAGCTCTAATACTCTGTGTCACTGAATCTAATAGACATGCAAAAAAATAGGGCACACTCTTATCTTTGCATTGGCAATCACCTTTGGGAGCAGAGGGATTTTGTGCCCTTGGCTAGCTAGTATAGTATACCTACGATGGGAAGGTGAGGGGAAAAAAAATGAATCAGCAGGTGGTTATTTGGATTTTCTTGAGTCTGGTACCAATATATCTTAGGAAGGTGGGTGCTCATTCAAGGATTGGGAGCCATTTCCTTACCACCTTGGATGCCCTAGATGAGAAAAAAAAAGTATCCTAAAAGCCAGAGAGATGCAGTGTCATAAAGCATGACAGGGGGGGTGCCTCACCTGCCCCTTAACAATTTCTCACAGGAGTCTAAACACCAGCTCGTTACCTGCACATAGAAAATGTCATTAAGAAGACAATGGAACTTTTCATCCAACAGTGACTTGACTTTATTTTGAAGGTTAGTCTGTCGTTCTTTATAATGTTTGCAAGTATCCAGACCTAGTACATTGGCCATGAGTATCTGGATGGTAGAAAAATTTTGATTGAAGCTGATCTTAGTCAATGCAATAGCAATAGTCCTGTTTATAAGAAAGTCAGGAATCGGAGAGAGTTTTTAAATATATTTTTTGGGAAGGGGGAAATTTGGACACAGACAACATACATGGAGAATATCATGTGAAAATGGAGGCAGAGACTGGGGTAGTGCTTCCACAAGCCAAGGAATACCAGTGATCTCCAGCAAGCCACCAGAAGCTAGGAAAGAGGGACAAAACAGATTGTCCCTCACAGCTGATGGAAGTAACCAACTGTACGACACCAGGATCTTAAGACTTCCGTCCTCCTACATACAGAGACACTATACTTCTGTTGTTGAAGCCACCTAGTTTGTGGTGCTTTGTCACGGTAGCTCCAGCAAACTAATACAACACTTGGGTACTCTCAGAACTCAGTAAGTGATGCAATAAATAAAATGTCTTCTGGTTATTTTGAATTATTCCCTCAGCAATGTTAAATACATTTAAAAAATAGCCTCTCTCAGGCCTGACATTTAAAGAGAGTAGAGACATAGCCCAAACTAAGACTATAAGAATTTCTCCTCAAAGCCTTTATGTTAGATGGTGAGCGGATGTGTGACACGATTACTGTTGTCTGGTTATCGTCACTGTTGTTGAATACCACACTGCTCACCTCCATGAGACAGGCTGTCCCAAAGACAGCCCCCATGACATTCCTTCTTTGAAAAGAGACGAATAGCAAGAGTCAAGTACATTAGCTCTGCCTTTCAAAGGAAAATCCAGAGGTCTTCCATTCTCTAACCACATTCTCAGGGCTCAATGGTTTGAACGAGTGATTCCCTGTCAACTACAGGATAAACGTATGTATTTGCTTCAGACCAAATCTAGCTTTGGTTTCAGCATCTATACCCTTTGTTCTCAAACTGAGCATTAGGAAACTTAAAATATCAATATCCAAGCCCCTCCAGGCATTAAATTAGGATCTCAAGGAGTCAACCAGCATTTTCTCACTTCAATATGGTTCTCATTAATTACTCATTTAGCATAAGGGCCATGATACCCAATAATAAGTGATAGACTGTGGGTAGTTTATAAGAGGCAACCTATAAAAAGAGAGGAACATTAAAACAAATGAAATTCTTGAGGATGTCAGGATTCTCTGGATCCACAAAAAAGTGGTCATTGCAAGACACTCACCTGTGGTTCTCACCTTGGGCCAGGTACTCAATTTCCACAAGTATCTGACTTTTTCCATATCCTGATCCTCCTTCATACATCAGGACTTGACTGCAGTTAGACATCAAAAATTTCTTCATACTACACACAAAGTATTTGATCTCCTCCTCACGTCCTGTTATTTTTGTTTTTCAAAAAGGGAGCAAACTCAATCAACATAAAATTGTCTAGAGATATAAAAAAGCACACAGTGATACTGCTTCTAAGAATACCCTTGGAATGTCCATGGCATTGTTCATGGAGTTTCTTAAGGTCCGGTGCACTTTAAAATGTTTTAAAAATCTTCAGCTAGAACTTTACAATTAGTAATGTGGTTTTACAGATTTGTTTGTTTGTTTTGTTTTGTTGATGCCCATAAGCTGTGAGGGAAAGGATTCTTATAATGTTCACAATGATGTCAATTTAATTTTAGTGTAGCAAACTGAGATTTGCTTAGAATATACAACCAAGAATTAAATCAGGGTTATCTGACCCTAATGCTGGTTTTCTTTTCCGTTTTCTATTTTTTCTATAACACATTAGAAGTAACTACAGCTTATTACATTAAGAAATCAATTTATAAAGTTAAGGTTCTCATGTTATACAGGATGGATAAAATATATTTACTTTTAATTCTGTGAAGGAAATTTACTCTTTGTAAATGAGAAACTATACTTACTCAGGGCTACAAGAAGAGGTACAAGTGATTAAAAAATATCAATTTGTTTTTTTTAAAAACCTCATATATATGATTAATCATAAGAACAACATAAATTTTAAAAATAAATTATACCATTTTTCTGATTATAAAATTAACATAAGCTCACTGTAGACAATATAGAAAAATTAGAACAAGAAAAAAGAAAAATAAGTCACCTTGGGTTACAACCCTATCATTCTTATTTTTCTTATGTTTTTAAATATGAATAACAGGATACACCCTGACTGAAATCTCAAACTCAGCCTACCATCTTTGAAACCTCGGTGGACAGAAGGAGTCACAGAAACGTGTCGCTGTTGTTCAGTTGCTCAGTCATGTCCGATTCTTTGCAACCCCATGGACTGCAGAACGCCACTCTTGCCTGTCCATCATCAACTCCTGGAGATTGCTCAAACTCAAGTCCATCAAGTCGATGATGCCATCCAGCCATCTCATCCTCTGTCATCCTCTTCTCCTCCTGCCTTCAGTCCTTCCCAGCATCAGGGTCTTTTTCTAATGAGTCAGTTCTTTCCATCAGGTGGCAAAGCTGCTGGAGCTTCAGCTTCAGCATCAGTCCTTCCAATGCATGTTCAGGATTGATGTCCTTTAGGATGGACTGGTTTGATCTCCTTGCAGTCCAAGGGACTCTCAAGAGTCTTCTCCAACACCACAATTCAAAAGCATTAGTTCTTCAGTGCTCAGCCTTCTTTATGGTCCAACTCTCACATCCATACATGACTACTGGAAAAATCATAGCCTTGACTAGACAGATCTTTGTTGGCAAAAGAATGTCTCTGCTATTTAATATACTGTCTAGGTTGCTCATAGCTTTTCTTCCAAGGACCAAACATCTTTTAATTTCATGGCTACAGTCACTATCTCCAGTGATTTTGGAGCCCAAGAAAATAAAGTCTGTCACTGTTTCCATAGCTTCCCCATCTATTGGCCATGAAGTGATGAGACTGGATGCCATGATCTTAGATTTCTGAATGTTGAGTTTTAAGCCAGCTTTTTCATTCTCCTCTTTCACTTTCATCAAAAGGCTCTTCAGTTTCTCTTTGCTTTCTGCCATCAGGGAGGTGTCATCTGCATATCTGAGGTGATTAATATTTCTCTGGGCAATCTTGATTCCAGCTTGTGCTTCATCAAGTCCAGCATTTCGCATGATGCACTCTGCTTTTAAGTTAAATACACAGAGTGACAATAGGCAACCTTGACATACTCTTTTTCCAATTTTGAACCAGTCCATTGTTCCATGTCCAGTTCTAGCTGTTGCTTCTTGACCTATATACAGGTTTTGAAGAAGGCAGGTAAGGTGGTCTGGTATTCCCATTTTTTAAAGAATTTTCCACAATTTGTTGTGATCCACAGAGTCAAAGGCTTTAGTGTAGTCAATGAAGCACAAGTAGATGTTTTTCCAGAATTCTTTTGCATTTNCTCAGTCATGTCCGATTCTTTGCAACCCCATGGACTGCAGAACGCCACTCTTGCCTGTCCATCATCAACTCCTGGAGATTGCTCAAACTCAAGTCCATCAAGTCGATGATGCCATCCAGCCATCTCATCCTCTGTCATCCTCTTCTCCTCCTGCCTTCAGTCCTTCCCAGCATCAGGGTCTTTTTCTAATGAGTCAGTTCTTTCCATCAGGTGGCAAAGCTGCTGGAGCTTCAGCTTCAGCATCAGTCCTTCCAATGCATGTTCAGGATTGATGTCCTTTAGGATGGACTGGTTTGATCTCCTTGCAGTCCAAGGGACTCTCAAGAGTCTTCTCCAACACCACAATTCAAAAGCATTAGTTCTTCAGTGCTCAGCCTTCTTTATGGTCCAACTCTCACATCCATACATGACTACTGGAAAAATCATAGCCTTGACTAGACAGATCTTTGTTGGCAAAAGAATGTCTCTGCTATTTAATATACTGTCTAGGTTGCTCATAGCTTTTCTTCCAAGGACCAAACATCTTTTAATTTCATGGCTACAGTCACTATCTCCAGTGATTTTGGAGCCCAAGAAAATAAAGTCTGTCACTGTTTCCATAGCTTCCCCATCTATTGGCCATGAAGTGATGAGACTGGATGCCATGATCTTAGATTTCTGAATGTTGAGTTTTAAGCCAGCTTTTTCATTCTCCTCTTTCACTTTCATCAAAAGGCTCTTCAGTTTCTCTTTGCTTTCTGCCATCAGGGAGGTGTCATCTGCATATCTGAGGTGATTAATATTTCTCTGGGCAATCTTGATTCCAGCTTGTGCTTCATCAAGTCCAGCATTTCGCATGATGCACTCTGCTTTTAAGTTAAATACACAGAGTGACAATAGGCAACCTTGACATACTCTTTTTCCAATTTTGAACCAGTCCATTGTTCCATGTCCAGTTCTAGCTGTTGCTTCTTGACCTATATACAGGTTTTGAAGAAGGCAGGTAAGGTGGTCTGGTATTCCCATTTTTTAAAGAATTTTCCACAATTTGTTGTGATCCACAGAGTCAAAGGCTTTAGTGTAGTCAATGAAGCACAAGTAGATGTTTTTCCAGAATTCTTTTGCATTTTCTATGATCCAATGGATGTTGCAAATTTGATCTCTGGTTCCTCTTCTTTTTCTAAATCTAGCTTGAACATCTGGAATTTCTCCATTCGTGAAGCCTTACTTGAAGAATCTTGAGCATCCCTTTGCTAGAGTGTGACATGAGTGCAATTGTGTGGTAGTTTGAACACTCTTTGGCATTGCTCTTCTTTGGGACTGGAATGAAAAATTTTCACCTTTTCCAGTCCTGTGGCCACTGCTGAGTTCTCCAAATTTGCTGGTATATTGAGTACAGCACTTTCACAGCCTCGGTTTTTAGGGTGGAAACAGCTCAGCTGGAATTCCATCAACTCCACCAGCTTTGTTCATAGTGTTGCTTCCTAAGGTCCACTTGACTTCACACTCCAGGATGTCTGGTTCTAGGTGAGTGATCACACCACTGTGGTTATCTGGGTAATGAAGATATTTTTTGGATAGTTCTTCTGCTATTCTTGCCACCTCTTAATATATTCTGCTTCTGTTAGGTCCATACTGTTTCTGTCCTTTATTGTACCCATTTCTGCATGAAATATTCCCTTAGTATCTCTAGTTTTCTTGAAGAGGTCTCTAGTCTTTCCCATCCTGTTGTTTTCCTCTATTTCTTTGCACTGATCACTTGGAAGTCTTTCTCATCTCTCCTTCTGTTCTTTGGAACTCTGCATTCAAATGGGTATATCTTTTTTTTTCTCTTTGCCTTTCTCTTCTTTTCTCAGCTATTTGTAAGGCCTCCTCAAACAACCATTTTGCCTTTTTGCATTTCTCTTTCCTGAGGATGGTTTTGACGACCACCTTCTGTACAATGTCACGAACCTCCATCCATAGTTCTTCAGGTACTCTATCAGATCTAATCTGTTGAATTTATCTGTGACTTCCACTGTACCTGAATGATCTGTTCATGGGATTCTCAAGGCAAGATAACTGAAGTGGTTTGCTATTCTCGTCTCCAGTGGAAAATTCTGAAATAGATGGGAATACCAGACCACCTGACCTGGCTCTTGAGAAATCTGTATGTATGCAAGTCAGGAAGCAACAGTTAGAACTGGACAGGGAACGACAGACTGGTTCTAAATAGGAAAAGGAGTACATCAAGGCTGTAACCTGCTTAATTAACTTATATGCAGGGTCCATCATGAGAAACACTGGACTGGATGAAGCACAAGTTGGAATCAAGATTGCCAGGAAAAATATCAATAACCTCAGATATGCAGATGACACTACCCTTATGACAGAAAGTGAAGAAGAACTAAAGGGCCTCTTGATGGACGTGAAAGAGGAGAGTGAAAAAGTTGGCTTAAAGTTCAACATTCAGAAAACTAAGACAATGGCATCTGGTCCTATCACTTCATGGCAAATAGGTGGGGATGTGGAAACAGTGTCAGATTTTATTTTCTTGGGCTTCAAGATCACTGGAGATGGTGACTGCAGCCATGAAATCAAAAGACACTTGCTCCTTGGAAAGTTATGACCAAACTGGACAGCATATTAAAAAATAGAGACATTACTTTGCCAATCAAGGTCCATCTAGTCAGGGCTATGGTTTTCCCAGTGGTCATGTATGGATGGAAGAGTTGGACTATAAAGAAAGCTGAGCTCCAAAGAATTGAGCTTCTGAGCTGTGGTGCTGGAGAAGACTCTTGAGAGTCCCTTGGATGGCAAGGAGATCCAACCAGTCCATCCTAAAGGAGATCAATCCTGAGTGTTCATTGGAAGAACTGAACTTGAAGCTGAAACTCCAATACTTTGGCCACCTGATGCAAAGAACTGACTCATTTGAAAAGACCCTGATGTTGGGAAAGATTGAAGGCAAGAGGAGAAAGGGATGACAGAGGATGAGACGGTTGGATGGCCTCACCGACTCAATGGACATGAGTTGGAGTAAACTCCAGGAGTTGGTGATGGACAGGGAGGCCTGGCGTGCTGCAGTCCATGGCGTCACAGAGAGTTGGATACAACCGAGCAACTGCACTGAACTGAATGGTCTAACGGTTTTCTCTACTTTGTTCCATTTAAATCTGAATTTACAATAAGGAGTTCGTGATCTGAGCAACAGTAAGCTCCTGATGTTGTTTTAGCTGCTTGTATAGAGTTTCTCCATCCTCAGCTGCAAATAACATAATCAATCTGATTTCAGTATTGACCATCTGGTGATGTCCATGTGTAGAGCCATCTCTTGTGTTGCTGGAAGAGGGTGTTTGCTATGACAGGTGCGTTCTCTTGGCAAAACTGTTAGCCTTTGTCCTGCTTCATTTTGTATTCTAAGGCCAAACTTGCCTGTTACTTCAGGTATCTCTTGACTTCCTACATTTGCATGCCAGTTCCCTATGATGAAAAGGACATCTTTTTTGGTGTTAGTTCTAGAAGGTCTCACAGGTCTTCATCGAACCGTTCAGCTTCTTTGGCATTAGTGGTTGGGGCATAGATGGGGATTACTGTTATATTGAATGATTTGCCTTGGAAACGAGCAGAGATCATTCCGTCATTTTTGAGACTGCACCCAAGTAGAGCATTTTGAATTCTTTGTTGACTCTGAGGGCTACTCCATATCTTCTAAGAGATTCTTGCCCACAATAGTAGATATAATGGTCATCTGAATTAAATTTGCCCATTCTGGTCCATTTTAGTTCACTGATTCCTAAAATTTTCGATGTTCACTCTTTCCATCTCCTGTTTGACCACTTCCAATTTATCTTGATAGACCTAATGCGCATTATTGTTATTTACAGCATTGGACTTTACTTTCACTACCAGACAGATCCACATCTGGCCATTGTTTCCATGTTGGTTTAGCTTCTTCATTCCTCTGGAGCTTTTTCTTCACTCTTCTCCAGTAGCATACTGGGCACCTACTGACCTGGGGAGTTCATCTTTCAGTGTCACTTGTTTTTCCCTTCTCATACCGTTCACAGGGTTCTCAAAGCAAGAATGCTGAAGTGGTTTGCCATTCCCTTCTCCAGTGGACCAAGTTTCGTCAAAACTCTCCACCCTGACCTGTCCATCTTAGGTGGCCCTACGCAGCATAGCTCATGGTTTCATTGATTTAGACAAGGCTGTGATCCATGTGATCAGTTTGGTTAGTTTTCTGTGATTGTGGTTTTCATTCTATCTGCCCTCTGATTGGAGAAGGCAATGGCACCCTACTCCAGTTATTCTTGCCTGGAAAATCCCATGGACGGAGGAGCCTGGTGGGCTGCAGTCCATGGGATCGCTAAGAGTAGGACACGACTGAGGGACTTCACTTTGACTTTTCACTCTCATGCATTGGAGAAGGAAATGGCAACCCACTCCAGTATTCTTGCCTAGAGAATCCCAGGGACGGGGAGCCTCATAGGCTGCCATCTCTGGGGTCGCACAGAGTAGGACACGACTGAAACAGTAGCAGCAGCAGCCCTCTGATGGAGAAGGATAAGAGGCTTATGGAAGCTTCCTAATGGGAGGGACTGGCTGAGGGGCAAACTGGGTCTTGCTCTGACATGTGGGGCCTTGCTTGGTAAATCTTTACTCCAATTTTCTGCTGATGGGTGGGGCTATGTTCCCTCCCTGTAGTTTGGCCTGAGGCCAAACTATGGTAGGGGTAATGGTGGTAATGGCAACCTCCTTCCAAAGGACTTATGTACAGGGATGATCCAGGGAGATGATATGGGGAGGGAGGTGGGTGGGGGTTCAGGATTGGGAACTCCTGTACACCTGTGGTGGATTCATGTCAATGTATGACAAAACCAATACAGTATTGTAAAGTAAAATAAAGTAAAAATAAAAATTTAAATTAAAACAAAAAAGGACTTATGTCAGTATACTCTTGCTCCCAGGACTGCTGGAGTCAATGCCCCTGACCCTGCAGCAGGCCACTGTCGACCCATGCCTCCACTGGAGACTCCTGCACAGTTACAGGCAAGCCTGGCTCTGTCTCTTGTGGGGTTGTTCCTGTCAAAAGACCTAGAGAACAAATAAGGGCTGACTCTTCCTTCTCTGATGGACTGATTATTGTGGAGTGCCTTTTTCCCCCATTGATAGAATCTCTACACACTCAAGTGTCATTTAAAATCTATTGAAAACCAAGACCACTGCTCTAAGTTTAGGATTTCATACAGAGAAGCTTGCATGTTTGCTTGGTAATGTGAATTTCTGGGTAAGATTTAGTGAGAACTACTCTGTAGACCATCCTGCTTCTTTTAGATGAAACATTTCCTTTCTGAAAATGCATTTGAATTTGGTTTTGTGAGATGTGTAGTGCTCTTCTTTGGCTTAAAGTTTACACAAGAACTCAGACGATAAGGCCCAGAAGGCCACAGAGCAGACTCTTCTAGCTTTTCATGTTCTATTTGTATACAATACATAGAGGTAAGAACATCTGAATTCTTTCTTTAGTCAGTTCTGAAATGCGTTTAACCTCTTGACTGGAAGTATGCGTGCCTTGTTTCTATTTAAACAAAGTTCTAATATCTGAGAGTATTGTATGCATTTTTGACCCTTGAAAAAACACTTTTTGTTCACATTAGTTTTGTTGTCAGTGTGCATATAGAAGTTCTTGTACAGGAGCTCTTCTAAGAGTACTTTCCATCCTGCTAACCTCAGTCTGTTTTTGCTTACAGCTTTAAAGAATGATATATAGGCCTGATTTTTATCTTACTCTGGTGAAATCAGGGCAAAAAGGCAACTAGACCAGACTGCAAAATATATACATATTACTTAGCAGCAGCAGCAGCATACCAATGTGTTCTGATATGTCCGTCATACTGAGTCCTCAACCTTGTAGAAGGGGGGTTAAGATTTCCATTTGCTATCAGTCATGATGACAACAAGCATATCCTAGGATGGAAAGTAAGGCCTTGGAGAAAGGTGAGAGTAGACAGTCCTTCTCCTTTCTAGCCTTCAGGAGTTTGGGGGTCTGGACTTGGAAGAAATGGTGTGCATGCAAACTCGGAAAACTACCTGAATGCACTGAAAGTGAGGCATTACAGCTGGTTTGGGTGCTCTTTGCTATTCTGGAACTGTTGCCTTCTTTTAGACTATGCTGACATCAAGATTCTGGCCTAATACTGTCCCCCACCCCCACGCCACCAAACTGTGGGGCAGAGCCTCCTCTTAATTGCCCTAACACAGGTATGACCAGGATTTAATTTATAATGATACTTTTAGGTATGCTCAGGTCTAACAGAAGGAAATTACAAACCATTTTTCCTTCTGACAGAGGAAACTACAAGCCATTATTAGAAACGGCTGCCTTCAGATCCACAGGCCAAGCCGCACTTCGGTCTCCTCTCTGCTTCATTTTATGTCTACTTCCCTGTCGAGTCTTGAGTTCGCTTTCTTATGACAGGGTCCCTTTTACCAAGAATTACAAAAACATCACTGCCAGTTGGGTCACAGCTCTAAAAGTAGAAGGTAAAATATTTCTAGAAGGAATGTAGGAAAGTACCTTTATGATTTGTGGGTGAGGAAAGATTTCACAAACAGTGTACAAAAGCACTAACTACAGAGGAAGAGACTAGGAAGTTGGATTTCATTAAAATAAAAAAAATCGTGTTAATTAATTACATCACTAATAGAATAAAAAGGCAAGTACAGAATGGGAAACGTTACATACAGTAAAAACCAATGGACTTATTTTTAGAATATGTAATTCCAACACATCTATAAAAACATATAACCCAATTGAAAAATAAATAAAAGATCTTTATACAGACAAAAGTGTCTGTAAAAGTGTCTTATACAGACACTTTTATAAAAGATGATTTCCAAATGGCCAATCAATATTTGGAAAAGGTGCTCAACCACATCAGGGTTGGAATAGATGGAAACCACAATGATATACCACTGTAATACCAAAAGAATTATTCAAAGTACAAAGACTGATAAAACTAAGTTGCTGGTAAGAATGAAAAGCAAATGGAATATTTTTAATACTATCGGTCAGAGTATAACCAAACACAACCATTTTAGAAAATCATTTGGCATCATCTACCAAAACTGTACCTTTTGCAACAATATCACCTATATATACATATATATACCCAACAGCAGAAATGCAAACATATGTTCATCATAAGACTTGTACAAAACTTTTTATGGCAGTATTAATCATAAGAACCCAGAATGGAAACAACTCAAATGTACAAATACAGAAGGAATACATTGTTGTATATTTATAAAATGGAATATAGTCACCTCTCTGTATCCCACAGGAAATTGGTTCCAGGACCCCCAGGGATACAAAATCCACAGCTGCTCAAGTCCCTTATATAAAATGGCATGGTATTTGCATATAATCGACACATATCCTCTGTATATTTTAAATCACCTCTGCTGCTGCTGCTGCTAAGTCACTTCAATCGTGTCTGACTCTGCGCGACCCCATAGACAGCAGCCCACCAGGCTCCCCCGTCCCTGGGATTCTCCAGGCAAGAATACTGGAGTGGGTTGCCATTTCCTTCTCCAATCACCTCTAGATGAATTATAATAACAAATACAATGTAAATGCCACATGAATAGTAGCTATGTGCAACACATTCAAGTTTAGCATTTTGGAATTTTCTTTAAAAAGGTATTTTTGCTTTGTGGTTGTTTGAATCTGTGGATGCTGACACTGCCGATACAGAGGGCCAACTCTACTACATAGCAATGAAGATGAATGAATTATAGATACCGCCAATAATATGGGTGAATTTCAGAACATAATGTTGACTAAAAGAAGGCTTATGTAACTATGCGATGTAGAATTTCATTCATATAAATTTTAAGAACACGCCTAAGTAATTTAGGTGATGTTGGTGGTGAGTTGGTGATGGACAGGGAAGCCTGGAGTGCTGCAACCCATGGGGTTGTAAGGAGTCAGACACAACTGAGCGACTGAACTGAACTGAAGTAATTTAGAATTACTTTTGATCTTTGGGTAAAGGGAGAGGAATAAAGCATTTGAGGGCTTTCAGAGTACTGCTGGTTTTTTTTTTCTTTGTTAATTCCTTGGCCTGGGTGGCGATTATATGTTCATTTTGTGAAAATTCACTAAGCTGAGGATTTATCATTGGTGTCCTTTTCTGTATGTCATTTATAATTCAATAAACAAGTTTAAAAATCAAGGCCCAGTACGTACCCAGCAAAGGGTAACGCTCATTTCTGTCGCAGGTGAGGTACGTCATCCCAAACATGCTGAAGAGAGGAAAAAAAAAAAAAAAAAAAAAAACGATGTTAGTGTCAAAATAGGGAAATATTGAAAGCCAGAGGGACTAGTTCTTAGTTCCCAGAAAGCCTCCTTTTCAATCTCTAACAGGAGTCTGTCCCCTGACTCAAGGGGTGCAGATGCCAAGAGGAAGGGAACAAAGAAGTTCTTACCTGGTAATAGAGTCTCCAAACAACTTACGTAGCTGCCTTTACCACAGAGCCTGATATGCTGTTCAAAAAACGCTTGCTGAGTCTGCATTGGTAGAACTGACCCTCTTCCAGGGAAACCAGACACTCAGTAGGGGACCCAGTAAAGTTAGATGTGTTATATTGTCTCCCAGCACAGAAAGATTCTACCAATTGCTCAGACAATAATAGCTCATCTTTGTGGAACACATGCTATTGCCTGGCACTTTCAAGTGCTTTACATAATCATTTTTTTTACTCCAGACAAAAAGCTGATTAAAAGGTATTATTATTATTGTGTCCATTTTACAAATGAGAAAACTGAGGTACAGAGAGTTTAACATGAACAAGATCCCATGGTTAGGGGTGACAGAGGATACTGACAGAGTCAATATCTAAAACTAGGATTAAGGGCATATGCTTGTCCACTGCATAACATCACCTCTTAAATGAATGACTTTTTCAACAAATGACTCATTTCCTTGTCCATACTATCATACTAAATATTTTGTTATGCCTTTGTATTATAGCACATACTGAAGTCTCCAGTACCGCTAATTTTGTGTATGTTGTCTTCCCCATTGGATTTCAGGACAGGAGACAGGCCCTGTTCATATTTGTATGTGTATTTCTATAGTCTCTTATATTTTCAGAGATGGTCTAGAGAAACGAAAAAGAGGGCAGGTTTCAGGATCAGACAGTCCTGGTAGTTCAGAAACAGTTAGTTTCTATCATTGACTGACTGCATTAACGGCTCCACTTCTTCAACCCTACTTGTATCTATGCCCTTTGCAGTGCCCTCCCATGCTGGGCTCATCCTTGTGGACGTTTTGGCCCATGGGATGTTAACAAACATGACACAGAGGTTTAAAAAATGTTTGTGCATTGGACTTGCTCTTTCTTGCTCTTCTGATATTGCCATGACTACATGCCTGGGCTAGCCCAATATAAGGTACATAGAATCACTGTCCCAGTTATGTCAGCCACAATTTCCAGTTATCCTATCTGAAGTCATCCTGGATGATAACCTGCTCAACCCCAGGCATATGAACAAGACTAGGCAAGATCAGCCAGATCCAGCCAAGAGCAATTGAACCCCACATATTCATGAGATAAGTAAAAATGTACTATTGTATACCACTGAGATTTTGTGGTTGACTATGCACTTAGACGCTCAGTCGTGTCTGACTCTTTGCGACCCCATGGACTGCAGCCCACCAGGCTCCTCTGTCCATGGGATTCTCCAGGCAAGAGTACTGGAGTGGGGTGCCATTGCCTTCTCCAGGTTNAAAAAAAAAAAAAAACAAAAACGATGTTAGTGTCAAAATAGGGAAATATTGAAAGCCAGAGGGACTAGTTCTTAGTTCCCAGAAAGCCTCCTTTTCAATCTCTAACAGGAGTCTGTCCCCTGACTCAAGGGGTGCAGATGCCAAGAGGAAGGGAACAAAGAAGTTCTTACCTGGTAATAGAGTCTCCAAACAACTTACGTAGCTGCCTTTACCACAGAGCCTGATATGCTGTTCAAAAAACGCTTGCTGAGTCTGCATTGGTAGAACTGACCCTCTTCCAGGGAAACCAGACACTCAGTAGGGGACCCAGTAAAGTTAGATGTGTTATATTGTCTCCCAGCACAGAAAGATTCTACCAATTGCTCAGACAATAATAGCTCATCTTTGTGGAACACATGCTATTGCCTGGCACTTTCAAGTGCTTTACATAATCATTTTTTTTACTCCAGACAAAAAGCTGATTAAAAGGTATTATTATTATTGTGTCCATTTTACAAATGAGAAAACTGAGGTACAGAGAGTTTAACATGAACAAGATCCCATGGTTAGGGGTGACAGAGGATACTGACAGAGTCAATATCTAAAACTAGGATTAAGGGCATATGCTTGTCCACTGCATAACATCACCTCTTAAATGAATGACTTTTTCAACAAATGACTCATTTCCTTGTCCATACTATCATACTAAATATTTTGTTATGCCTTTGTATTATAGCACATACTGAAGTCTCCAGTACCGCTAATTTTGTGTATGTTGTCTTCCCCATTGGATTTCAGGACAGGAGACAGGCCCTGTTCATATTTGTATGTGTATTTCTATAGTCTCTTATATTTTCAGAGATGGTCTAGAGAAACGAAAAAGAGGGCAGGTTTCAGGATCAGACAGTCCTGGTAGTTCAGAAACAGTTAGTTTCTATCATTGACTGACTGCATTAACGGCTCCACTTCTTCAACCCTACTTGTATCTATGCCCTTTGCAGTGCCCTCCCATGCTGGGCTCATCCTTGTGGACGTTTTGGCCCATGGGATGTTAACAAACATGACACAGAGGTTTAAAAAATGTTTGTGCATTGGACTTGCTCTTTCTTGCTCTTCTGATATTGCCATGACTACATGCCTGGGCTAGCCCAATATAAGGTACATAGAATCACTGTCCCAGTTATGTCAGCCACAATTTCCAGTTATCCTATCTGAAGTCATCCTGGATGATAACCTGCTCAACCCCAGGCATATGAACAAGACTAGGCAAGATCAGCCAGATCCAGCCAAGAGCAATTGAACCCCACATATTCATGAGATAAGTAAAAATGTACTATTGTATACCACTGAGATTTTGTGGTTGACTATGCACTTAGACGCTCAGTCGTGTCTGACTCTTTGCGACCCCATGGACTGCAGCCCACCAGGCTCCTCTGTCCATGGGATTCTCCAGGCAAGAGTACTGGAGTGGGGTGCCACTGCCTTCTCCAGGTTAACTATAAAGTAGCATTACTATGGCATCTGAAAGCAGTGTGGCTCCATCAATTACTAGATGTATGACTATGGACAAGTCACCTAACAAATCTCCGAGTCTCCATTTTTTAATTTATAAAATGGAGTTAATAGTAGTTTGTTTCTGCCTCAGATAGTTGATATTGAGGTAAAGTCCCTAATATTTGAGAAGGGCTCACAAAATATTATTATTCATTCATTTATTCAAACAGCATTTTATTGATGATCTACACATGCCAAGAACAGTGCTGAGCCCTGGGAATACAAAGATGAATAATAAAGACTCACTGAACCAATTACAGCCCTAATTCTGTTATCTGACCCTTTAAGACCTAGATTCTAGCTTGCTAATGTAAGGAATAAGACCTTTTCACTTTCCATCCACCAAGCACTACTATCTAGAGCTTCCCATGCTGTTCATTCATTTCGTCATCATTATTGATGCCTACCAAGCACTGGGGATATACGAATGACAAAAAATAATCACTATCCTCAAAAAGCTCCCAGTGTAGGAAGTGAAAAGCACACTGAGTCAGTGATTATTTTGAGTGTTCTAATGTGCTACAGAGTTACCCAGAGGAGGAAAGAGCTAAACCACTGGACTTGGGATTGGGTAGCTTTCAGGGGCAGCTTTAGAAAGGAATAGATCCTTGAGCTGGATTTCAAAAATTGACTGCGGTTTTCCTAGTAGACTGGGGATGGAATGAATGAAAGAGAGGCTAATCCCCTTAGACACCCCCAGAGGAAGGGACATAGGAGGAGATCAGGTAGGAAAGGCCAGTGGTTACTTTGTGTAACATTGCAAGGAATTTGAACATGTCATGAAAATGACTGGAAGGTACTGAAGGATTTTCAGCTCCTAAGTGAGCCCAAACTGGGCTTTGGGAGAATGTGTGTCACTAAGCACCTGGACGAGGAGTAATCCCTATCAATGCCTGAACACACAGTTGAAGTGATCAATAGTTAATGGTTGGTGACTGAGTTCTTCTGAGTCCAAAGAGATACTCAAATAAGAAGATTCTCTCTTCTTTTTGTATAACCTTTGATAAATTACCATCATAGTCTGAAAACTGACAGTAGACTGGGATCTTCCACCATGTTATACTATCAGTGGGAGGAAGGAAGATGAAGGAATTTGAAATCTGGATCTTGGCCTGGGAAGAACTAGATTTTAATTTTCTGAAATGGCTTCAAATCTGAAATTGGTGACCTACTGTTTTTGCTATCATAATTCTCCCACTTCTTTACTAAAAAGCAGTACAAGGTCAATGTCCCACACTCACACTTTCTCATTAAGGCCCAAACACTGATACACTGGTCCAGAATCTGCAACACCTTTCATGACTTTCTTTGGAAGCTCTTTAAAAAAGTAAGCTGGTAAGTTGCTGCCATTGTAGGCGACAGAGTCACAGGTCACAATTCCTGGGTAGTACATCATCATTCTGGCAGCTATGTTGACTTTCTGACCAATGACTGTAACAGGAAGAAGAGAGAAAGGCAAAGAACAAGGAGAAGACAGCCACTGAACTCAGTGTAATCCAAGGCATGTTGTCCCCAGATGGCGTTTTTACCCTTTACTCCATTGCCTTCACAGATGACACAGCAATCTTACCTTCAACTACCCAGGTTTAGCCAATGGCTTCCCTCATAGCTCAGTCAGTAAAGAATCTGCCTAGGAGATCTGGGTTCAATTCCTAGGTTTGGAAGATCCCCTGGAGAAGGAAATGGCAATCCACTCCAGTATTTTTGCCTAGGAAATCCCATGGACAGGAGTCTGGCCGGCTATAGCCCATGGATATATATTGTATATATCCAGTGGCTCTAAGCGTTGGATAACATAACTTAGTGACTAAACCACATTTTAGAACATACCAGGAGTTAACTAGCCATCTGAGAGGCTAAGGGGATGATCTGCTCAGGGATTAGAAGGGCCTTGAATATGGAGAGGATCTCTTAAGTGGGATGGTGAGCAGGGCCTGAGGGCTCTCAGATGAGGTATAGTTGGTCTTCTGCTATTTAAGATAGATCTACGTAAGCCTGGACACGGACCACTGACCTCCAAAAGAGGCACAAAATTGGGTCTGTATGTTTCTGTGCAGGAGCCTTCATTTGATTTTGTAAGAGTAAGTAAATAAGGCTGGAAGGGGTGTGAATTGTAGGATTCATTTAGGGGATATTTCAAAAGGTAATGGGGCTTCCCTGGTGGCTCTGACGGTAAAGCGTGTGCCTGCAGTGCAGGAGACCCGGGTTCGATTCCTAGGTCAGGAAGATCCCCTGGAGAAGGAAATGGCAATCCACTTCAGCACTCTTGCCTGGAAAATCCCATGGATGGAGGAGCCTGGAAGGCTGCAATCCATGGGGTCGTTGAGGGTTGGACACGACTGAGCGACTTCACTTCACTTCAAAAGGTAATACACTGCAGTGCACAGACTCTGCAACCAGGCTATGCAGGTTTGGATCTAAGCTCTACCTCTACTATGTGTAAATTACTTAGGCAAAATACTTAAACTAGTCCACAACTTAGTTTTCTAATCTGTAAAGTGGGGTTGATAACAGTACTTCTTTCAGAGGGTAGTTTATGGAGATTAATGAGTTAATACACATAAAGAACTTTGTGAAGTGCTGGGCTGCTAGTAAGCCCTCAATTAGGTATTAAATGTTGTACTTTGAGATAAACTGGAATACTCCTGATTAAGATATTCATTTTTAAAAGCCAGTTTATGATGGGGAAATTTGACCATACAATAAAGCACAGTATCATGAGTCTATATATCTATTACCCAGGCCCCCAAACCATTAACCATCTACTCTCCACCATGTATTATTTTGAAGAAAATCTCAGAGTTGTATTACTTCAGACATAATTGTTTCCGTATTTTATATATATGCGGTATTAGTTCTGAGCATTTAAAACCCTAATAGGATTGAACAGGAAAGAGCAGTGAAATCTTGAGATAACACCTACTTATTCTTGAGATTAGTGCTATTTTTCAGTAATGCCAATATTCATAATTTTAAGAATCAGTCCTCATTTATCCCAGGAATTGAAAGGAGTCCTCATTTACTGTTCATAGGAAATTAACATAAAGGCCCAGCATCCCCTGAGCTGATGGATTCCCATCTGCGTGTGTGTGCTTAGTCACTCAGCTGTGTCCAACTCTTTTGTGACCCCATGAATTGTAACCTACCAGGCTCCTCTGTCCATGAGGATTCTCCAGGCAAGAATATTGGAGAGGGTTGCCATGCCCTTCTCCAGGGGATCTTCCCAATCTAGGGATCAAACCCAGGTTTCCCTCATTGCAGGTGGATTCTTTACGATCTGAGCCACCAGGGAAGCATGGCCTACCATGGTTCCCCTCTAAAGACTGCATATTTCTTATACTCAATCATAGACCCAGAAATACACATGTTTTAATCATTGAGCTGTCCAGGGACCAACCGATATGGCTTGGTTTCATCTGGAAGACTGTAAACCTTTGAGCACAGGGTTCACGTCTCGCTAATTTTTGTCCCTCCTCCCACCCCGTTCACAATGCCTGCTGAAAGAAAGATCGACATAAGCTAGTTCGGCACACCTGTGTATTCATGCCTCACAGAGTGTCCAACGATTCCACAGAAGGCAATCCCGCTGGTCACGCCAATGGAAACAGTGCTGGCTCCGGGAGAAAGAGAGTTGTGGGGAAAGAGATAAAGACAATGAACACAGAGAAGGCAGGGAGGGTGGGGACAGGGTGAAGAATGGGGTGGGGGAGGGGGAGGAAAGCGTTTTCACAAAAGAACACTCTTCCCTTTGTAGTTGGGTCGGGGCCATTGTACATGGCCTGGAGGTATAAAGGAAGGGCAGTTTGAGACAGAGAACTAAGTTCTTAGAAGTGATAACTCAGTTCACTTTTCTGCTACTTTCAAGTATTCATCTGAGCTATTTTTCTGGAAAATAATCTCATCACTCCAGTGGATTTTCAATGTAGAATGTGGTTGTAAAAAATAAATAAAAAATTAACTATCTTTTGTGATTGCTAGAAAGAACGAAGTCATTTTTTTGAAAGGAAATAACTGTGTGGCATCAAAAACTAACTTCTCTAATGCATGAAGATGGTTGCATATACAGATAATCAGAGGCTGAGAAGATGGAATATTCAGGGCAAAGGGTGGTACCTGTTGGAGTAGACCAGAGTGGGCCACAAGTCAGGATTATTGGGGTACACAGGGGGAGTCTGAAGGCACTGGGCTCTTGGACAGCCAGGGTCAAAAATGTAAACATTATCAATAATTTTACTTAGTGGATCATCTTGAGACCAGATTAATATATAAATTTCCCATCCTAGTATTTACTTTGGTGGTGGTGGTGGTTTAGTCACTAAGTCATGTCCGACTCTTGCAACCCCATGGACTGTAGCCTGCCAGGCTCCTCTACCCGTGGGATTCTTCAGGCAAGAACACTGGAGTGGGTTGCCATTTCCTTCTCCAGGGGATCTTCCCAATCCAGGAATCAAACCTGGGTCTCCTGCATTGCAGGCAAATTCTTGACTGACTGAGCTATGAGGAAGCCCTAGGACTTACTTTATCTCCTAGTTATTAAAAATCATCTCAGGTCTCCAACATAGTTTGGAATATGACCTCTCCCAGGAAGTAAGCCAGAAGTATAGAGAGACAACCCAGTTAGACCCTCTGTGGTACATATTGTTAGGAGTATCCTTTCTCTACCTGGCCTTGACCATCCCCCCGTCTGGTTGCATCAGGGCTGGGTTTGCTCACCCTACCTGTACATTCAGTAAATAATGAATGTAGACAGAAGGACACTCAGTCTCCCACCTTCCTCTTCCCTGACCCTTGTCCTGTCTCCCCATATCCTACAACAGAGTCAGGAATCAGGTGGAGTCAGAGTCACCACTTACCGGATTCTGTGGATCTGAGAGCAGTAGTCGAATATGCCCACAGCACTCTCCAAGGCGTGAGTGATCTCATCAGGCGCCTTTTCCCCCGGAAAACCAAACACACACAGAAACGAGCAGCCCTGTGAGGGAGAAAGGCAGCAGACGCAGCGGGTGGACAGTGAGCTTCAGGCTGGACTATTGAGATCGCCCAGCGGAGGATGGGCAGCAATTTTCACTCTCTGGAACAAATTTCATCAAATGTATACCTGTTTCAATGTCTTCCCTGCTAGCTCAGATGGTAAAGCGTCTGCCTACAATGCAGGCGACCTGGGTTTGATCCCTGGGTCGGGAAGATCCCTTGGAAAAGGAAATGGCAGCCCACTCCAGTACTCTTGCCTGGAAAATCCCATGGACAGAGGAGCCTGGGAGGCTACAGTCCATGGGGTTGCAGAGAGTGGGACATGACTGAGCGCATGACTTTTTCACTTTCAAATTCTGTTGCATCATCAACAGTAGGGTTAGAACCTGAGAGTGTACCCTCCTGTCTACTCTCTACTGTAGCCAAGGTCTTGGGTTGCAAAGTCCTAAGTTTAAGTCCAAAAGCAGCACAGAGCAAAAGTGTTCTCATGCCACTTCCCACGTGTGGAAACTTGGACAACTCAATCACACTCTATGAACTTCAGTTTATCAATCTAAATACAGGTAAAACTTAGACTTGGTGAGGTTGGTTATGTTACTGAAAAATGAGTATGCTATATTTACATATATACACAGGCACCTCATTAACTCTAAAGTTCTCTTCAGATATTGTTATTATTCACTTTTCTTGAGCATAAAGGCTCAAGCAGGAGTGTTTTTTCTTGGCAAAAAGCTAACTCTTTCAAAGAGAGTACATTCTGAAGTTTGGCACTTTCACTATTAGTCCCTTAAAAAATGACTTCAGATGCTGTTTTCTGTAAGAAAATAGTGCATAGTGAATAAAAGTCAATGGGGTAAAAATTTGAATCTATGTATGTCATATCCTGATAAAATGCAAAAGAACAGTCAAATGCCTCAGTTTCTTCAACCCTCTCCAAAAAGAATCTGATCAAGTACATGCTTAGTCACTAAGTCACGTCTGACTCTGCCTGCTAGGCTCCTCGGTCCACAAGATTTTCCAGGCAAGATACTGGAGCGAGTTGCCATTTCCTCTTCTAGGGGGGTTTCCCGACCTGGGGATTCACCCTGCGTCGCCTGTGTCTCCTGCTTTAGCAGGCAGACTCTACCACTGAGCCACCTGCGAAGCCCAGCTGACTCAGTGT
The DNA here is from genome assembly GCA_006410735.1 of Raphicerus campestris. NCBI lineage: Eukaryota > Metazoa > Chordata > Mammalia > Artiodactyla > Bovidae > Raphicerus > Raphicerus campestris. The sequence goes on from SJYW01045455.1 coordinate 652,380, forward strand.
GCTCATTCGCACACTCGTGTCCGACCCTTTGCGACTCCATGGCCTGTAGCCCACCAGGCTCCTCTGTCCATAGAATTTTCTAGGCAAGAATACTGGAGTGGGGTGCCATTTCCTTCTCCAATCTAAGAGTCAGATTCTAATTGGCACTAGGTTCTGTTGTGACATTGGTGGGGCAGGGGGTGGGGGGATAGCCCTGAATCCAGGTCTGTGAAGAGACCAGAGGGTAGCCCCTTTGGGGCACTGGTGGGTTTGCTTTGCCTGGAAATTCTGCCTAGTGGCTTGGCAAGAGCTCGTGCTGCAGTGAGACTAGCAGCTCTCATCTGCTGAGTGCTGCCTTGAACTAGGCATCACAACAGGTGCTTCACACACATATTTTTAAAAACTTGTAACAATCATTTTAGGCAAATACTATCCTCATTTAAATAATGTCCCTATTTTTATACAAAAGAGATAGGAACAAACTAAGTCTCAGAGAAGTTCAATGACTTGCTAAGGACACACAGCTGGGAACTGTGGGAGCCAGGAACTGTCTCTCCAGGAATTGTCTGGAGTATCTGCAAGACACTAAAAACTGTTCTCTTGGGTCTATGCTCTTTTCTGATGATACTCATGAATGAATATGGAAGAAAGTATCAGACTACACTGGACCGGAGGTCTCCGTTGCCTCAGAACTCCCACAGAACAGAGTATTTTTTGTACAAAAATTAAATATTTCTGTCTGGTTTTGTGACAACCTGTGAGAGTTTCTCACCTCTGCAGCTCAGCCCTAGCTTTCCGTCACTACCAACGCTCACTGTGTTTTTTAATTAGTGAGCGAATGAGTGTGGAGCAGTAATCAAGTGCTCTGCTCCTACAATACAAAAACACCTGAGATGGTGAAATCAACTCTCGTGAGCACTACTATGATAATTTATCACATCATTTTTCTCTGAACAGATGAAGAGCAGATTGAAAACACTGAGAGCTAAAGGTGATACCCCCACCCCATCTCAATTAAGGAACTGAAAGGGGAACTGGAAGTGTACATATGGCAGATGGAGATTATAGGAAATTACAGCTTCTAGGGTATGATGTTTACTGGAAGATTGATCTAAAAATCTCTGGGAGACTCATTATACCCTGGATTCCACACTACCTGGGTTTGAAATCCAGTCCACCACTTAATCTTATTTTGTCTTACTATCCTTAGCTTTACCTAAACACCCTCATCTGTAAAATGGGGATAATAACAACAATATCTATCACTTAGAGCAGGCATGTGAAGAAAGAAGCAATATATGTAAAAGTGCAGAGAACAATGTCTAGCACACACTGAGTGCTGCATCCACCATGCAGGCTGTTATTATACTATAAATAAGGACTGATGGTTCTAGGTTACATGGGTCTATTCCTTCTCTTTCTCCCCCGTCCACAGACATAATGCTCATCTTAAATTATCGGTAGGTTTCCACATCTTTGCAAGTGAAGTCGCTCAGTCGTATCCGACTCTTTGCGACCCCGTGGACTGTGGCCCACCAGGCTCCTCTGTCCATGGGATTCTCCAGGCAAGAATACTGAAGTGGGTTGCCATTTCCTTCTCCATGGGATCTTCCCAACCCAGGGATCGAACCCAGGTCTCCTGCATTGCAGGCAGACGCTTTAACCTCTGAGCCACCAGAGAAGCCAGGCACATCGTTAGTGTGGGAAATTTACCTTGTCAAACATGAAGACTTTGTTGATTTGGCCTTGGAAGACCCTCAGGACAGAATTAATGTGCACGCAGGCATCCTGAATAGCGGAGCCGATGATTTCTGCTTTATTTTGGTCCTTAAACATCAGGTTCACAAACATAACTGTCACTGGGCGAAGCTCAGACAAATAACCCCGAAGCTGTTTGTCATCAATCTGTAATTTAGAGGGAAGCTTTCCTTAACATGTGTCCTTGGCAGTGGGTCTTTCCTCCCAATATCATCACCACCACACCCCAAATTATCACTGGGAGGGAACTAGCCTTAAACAGCAGAGCCAGCTTAAAGTAAAAAAGATGGAAATGGAATGGACTATCAAAATCTCTTCCAATAGGAACTTACAAGCCTGCTCGTTTTTGGCCAGCCACCACTCCCGTGCCCCAGCTGCTAGCTCCCTCAGCCAGTCTGAGCCATCACAATAAAAGAACTGCTGTTTCTTCTGGCTCTCCAACAATTTAGGAATAAGACTAGCATGCCACATAATTCCACCTAATATTTTCATAGCAAGATACTTTTCAGAATACTTCCCTATTCTGTCCTCCTTTATCCTCAAATGAAATAAAATTCCATTATCCTCATTTTACTAATTGGATAACTGAGGGATGGAGAGATAAGAAAATTTTCCAAGTCATATGGGAAAACAGCAAACAAAATCCAAACCTATGGACCTCTATTTGTAGTACCCCCTTGCCTCTCTTTGGTGTGGTACTTCATTCAGCTCCCATCTTCACTCTAAGTCTATCCAAAACAGGCACAAGGAAAGGAAAGGTGAGTCTTTCCCAAATTATCCCTGCCTATATCATCAGCCCTGAATTTTGTTAAATTTAGGTACATAAGAAAACAGTGGGGGAGAAGCATTGCATTTTTTTCTCCCCCAGACAACACAAAAGTGTCAGATTCTCCATTGACAATATGAAACACATCTTCTGGATGAAAAAGTAAATTGTGTCTAGGGAATCTTGGAATCATGCTTCCTATCTAGCTGAGGTTTCATGTACTTTTCATAAAAGACAATTTAACAATTTCTAACTAGGCAACATGATCATTTTCTTTGATTTTTTCAAATGAATTTAAGTAATTAATATTAAATACTTAATACTAAACATGTTAAAGAAATTAAATTATTCCATCAGGCCATGTATTCTGAGTTTTGGTTTGAAAAATCCAACCACATCTTTGTTAAGCGCAAGGACAGGCCTTGGTAAAGCTGTAAAGCCTTTGTCTTTAGCCTCCTTTCAGCTCCCTAGCTATTGTTGCTTAGTCCATGTTTGTCATTCCTGCTCACAGTTTTCACAGTGACTCACAGAACCTCGCTTATATCCCTTTCCTGTAAACCTTGCTCTCAACTAATAGCAGCTGAAGAAGCATAACATTATCTCTTGGAGGGAGGGAGGGGAAGAATGGGATGGCTCTCTTGAGCTTCAAAAATCTTAAAGAATCCAACAATTGCAGGCACTAGAGGGAGTGTCTGGAAAATCCCATGGATGGAGGAGCCTGGTGGGTTGCAGTCCCTGGGGTCGCTAAGAGTAGGACACGACTGAGCAACTTCACTTTCACTTTTCACTTTCATGCATTGGAGAAGGAAATGGCAAACCACTCCAGTGTTCTAGCCTAGAGAATCCCAGGGACCGGGAAGCCTGGTGGGCTGCCGTCTATGGGGTCACACCGAGGTGGACACCACTGAAGCGACTTAGCAGCAGCAGCAGCAGCAGCAGCAGAGGGAGTGTTTCTCAGTTGAATGAAAGGTACAGGGAGGGATTCTGACAGCTCTTCAGCCTACACTGTGAAGGCAGCTGCCCACAGATCAGGCTTGTCCCACAAATATTTCCTTTAGGACATACCTGCATTTTGACAGGATTAAGAATTAAAATAGGCATTATATTAGAGAGGATGTATACAGCCTCTGAAAGAAATGTAGGGTTCAGAGAGAACAGGATTCAAATCCTCGCTACATTTCTTACTTTATAATCTCAGGAAAGTTCATGGTATCATTCTGTCTCTGTTTTCTCATATATAAGGAATAAATACATCTGCTAAGGATTGTGAAGAATAAATACATGAAAGAGTAGAGTGTCTGGCATATGGTGAGTGCTGAGAAATAGTTATAATTTGAACAGTTAATGCATTTGAAAGAACCTAGATCTAAGCAAATGAAAAGGGAAAACTAAGGCTGGAGGGACTTCTGAGAGTTCTAATTATCTGTATTAACTTTCAAAGCTTAAGATATAATTCAAGTGACAAGAGAAACAGTATCATTCACTTGCTATGTGACATGTAGAAAGGACACATGACATGCTCTTTGTTGTGTGTGGGTGACATGTTCTTATACGCTTGAGACACTTTCAGTTTGCCCAGCTGTATAAGTTTACCCCTGTTGTCACAGTGTAATTATGAGTAATGCCCCTTTTAATTCTTAAACACATTCTGATTTGAACACATGGAGAATGTCAAGTCCCACCTCTTTCTATTTCAATGAAACATTTTACAAGCTGCTGATTTTCTTGATCTTAGCAGCTAAGATCCCTGACACCCGAAAAGTCAAAATTAAATGATTAAAATACCTGCTTCAATATGCTTTCCATCACATACTTTTGTAGGGACAACTCCAGGTCAGGATCAGACTCTAGCATGCAAGCAAGCCTCAGGAGGTCTAAGAGGGCAGGAGAGGTAGGATCAGAAAGGGAAGCTTGGCTCTGTAACGTGGGAGAGAGGTGCCTCCCAGTCCCCATTCCCTTGGGCAGTGGTCTTCACCATTCAGTCAGAAAACTCTGGGCTACTTCGTGGCCAAAGAGGGCCAAGGGAAAGCCAATGAGACATTCTCAGAAGTTGAGGGTTTCCCAAAATTTAGTTGCATGGAGCTCAAAACCCTGTTCTAAATGTCATCACACTTCAGAACTTAAGGAGACTTTCACCTCTATACTTGAGCTAAAAGTGTTGTCACAGGTAATGGAAATAAACAGATGAGGGGATGATAATGGAGGACAATGCTGACAGAATGCAGGGGATGATCGAGTTGAAACAGCAGCATGAGTAAGATTTAGGAGACTGGCTTCTGATCCTAAGTTTGATACCAACTTGTTGTGTGACTCTGGACAAGTCACTTCATTGCCCTGGTTGACTCATTTCCGCATCCAGGAAAAAAGCACTAGGCTTTCATCATCTCTATGATTATTTTCACTATAACGGTCTATTGTTCCATACTCTATAAAATAGACTGTTAGGAGGTGGTAAGGATGAATTTGAAGAAATAAAAAAATCATGGAAAGAAATTATGATGGGTTTTCAGCAGGGAATACAATAATGATAATAATGTGAAAAAGATGAAAAATAACGGTGGAGTCTGAAAAGGAGACAAATTGGGAGCAAATGTTTGTACTGAATGTATTCAAAACCTAGTATATTTTAAATGCTGTGCTAGGCACTGTGTGGGAATAAAAAGTTTTTAGGACACTGAGTTTTTCCTGGAGGCACTTACGCACTTTCAAGTATAATATGTATAGAAAAGTTAAATACAAAAAAGTCCAAATGGGCTAATAGATTATAAAGACCAGAGACATTAAGAGAAATCAATGGTCTAGATAAACTGGTTTAATCAGAAAATGGTTCAAAGGAGAACTAGGAATTTTACTGAATCTTGAATAACTTGTGGCTTTTCTCTAGAAGGATGCATGCCCAGCAGAGGTAGATTAAAGTCAAGAATGAGCAGAGTATGTTAAAGCATTGGCAAAGACTAAACTGGCACGAGCCCCATGTGAGTTTTGGAGATGAATAAGAAATGATGCTGAGCCGACTGTGGAGAGAAGCAAAGAGCTCAGGAAGAGGGCAAGCATTGTGAAGGTCTGGACGATTACGGCTACAAAGGTTATTTGTTGTTCAGTTGCTCAGTTGTATGACTATTTGCAGTCCCATGGACTGCAGTATGGCAGGCTTCCCTGTCCTTCACCATCTCCTGCAGTTTGCTCAGACTCATGTCCATTGAGTTGGTGCTGCCATCCAATCATCTTGTCCTCTATCACCCCCTTCTCCTGCCTGCAATCTTTTTCCCAGCATCAGGGTTTTCACATCAGAAAACTGATGCTGAGCTTCAGCATCAGTCCTTTCACTGGATAGGCAGGGTTGATTTCCTTCACAATTGACTGATTTGATCTCCTTGTTATCCAAGGGACTAATGAAGTGAAGTCGCTCAGTCGTGTTCGACTCTTTGCGACCCCATGGACTGTAGCCCACCAGGCTCCTCTGTCCATGGGATTTTCCAAGCATGAATACTGGAGTGGGTTGCCATTTCCTTCTCCAGGGTATCTTCCTGACCCAGGGACCGAACCCAGGTCTCCTGCGTTGTAGGCAGACGCTTCACTGTCTAAGCTACCAGGGAAGAGAAGAATAATAAGGAATTTGGCCGGTCTTTGCTTCTGATACCAGAGTAACTGCTAAATCTTTGGAATTTCCCAGATACTGAAACTGTCTCTGTTATTCATGGTGGATCCTTTGGACCACACCTGAATTTATGCTATAAGATGACTGAAGATAAGGGCCTATCTGCAAAGACCAAGCATGTGATAAGAGGGTTGTGGCTTTGAACTAGGTGTTAAGAGCCAACCTTCATGACATCTGAGGAGGGAAAAGGGGCTGGAAATTTAGTTCAATTGTAATCCCAATAGGGCTTCCCTGGTGGTTCAGATGGTAAAGAATGTGTCTGCAATGCAGGAGACCCAAGTTCAATCCCTGGGTCTGGAAGATCCCCTGGAGAAGGGAATGGCTACACATTTCAGTATTCTTGCCTGGAGAATTCCATGGACAGAGAAACCTGTCAGGCAGTCCATGGGGTCGAAAAGAGACAGACAGGACTGAACATCTAACGCTTTCACTTTTCACTATGAGGCCAGTTTTTTGTAGTACATGCCTACTCAATAAACCACCAATAAAATATGTGAACCTTTGCTTCCCTGGCTCGTAAATATTTTGATGTGCAAGGAGCATGATGTGTCCTGACAATCAAGAAGCTTCATATTTGGAGCTCTCCCAGACCTCATCCTATGTGTTCAGAGACCAATACAATATTGGTCCTCATTTGTATTCTTTACAATAAAACCATAAGCATAGTACTTTCCTGAGTTCTGTGAGTTAGTATAATTATTGAACTTGAGAGCATTGTAAGAGCCCTTGGATTTGTAGCCAGCTGGTCGTAAGTGCAGGTATCTTACTAATTTCAGAGCTTGTAGCTGGTGATTAGAGAAGTCTTATGGAAGACTCCACCTCTCTGTGCTAACTACAGGTAGTTAGCAACAGAACTGTACTGTATTGCAGAGCCCAAAATAAGTTATTGAAGGTATGACTAAGATCTAGGAGATGGGATAAGGTACAGTTCAAGGAGTGTATCACTAGATTTTCTCCATCCTTAGAGCGTTTGGGTTCTTGGCCTTTCCTGGTCAACTTGCCTACACTTTCCCTGAGCACCCCTCTCATCCCATTACCTACTGCAGTTTTGTAAAATTACAGTCTAAATTTGTGATGTTCAAAATATTCAAGACCTACACAAAAATGGTGAAAAAGAAGAATGATTCAAAGATGTTTCTGAAGTTTCTAGAAGAAACATAAAGGAAGAGTTTCAGAGAAAGATAAGTAGCATAGAATCGAGATATTGTTGAAATAAATTTCTAAGCCCAAGATAAGCTACTCCCTATCCAGCATGCCATGTCAGCAAACCAAGACTGAGATTAATTTTTGTGTCCCAGTAAATGCTTCACTTACCCAGAAATGCAATAATCATAGTCAGCCGATCCCTAAATGCCTAGCCAACTCCTGGCCTTCTTCCCCCAAACAAGACTGACTATATGACTCCAGCCAATCTGATCCTTTATTTGTCTCTTCCTTGTTCTTTACTCTTTAGCCTTTCCTTGTTCTTTACTCTTTACTTCTTGCTTTCCACACCATTTTGCAGGAGACTCTCTACTTCACGAAGTACTGAAGTTTGTTACCACCTAATTGCCCTGCATACCTCACACTAGTCCCAGCCCTTCTGGCAGTCATAGGGAAATCCAGCATAGATTAACGGTCCCACAAAACGTGGGTAGAGAAGACCAGACAGTCCAGGACAGATTCCTGGAATCATCAACATTCAAGGAATAGAAAGGGGACTGAAAATGGGTAGTGTGAGGGGTAAAAGCAAAACTAGGAAATAATATTCTTGAACTCAAGGAATGAGGAGAAGATAATACCTAGAAAAGAGAGTAATCTAAAGCCAATTGCCTAGTTATGAGGCCTGAAAAGAGGTCAGCTGGTTTGGTAAGTTGATGGCTATTAACAACCTTGACATAAATGGTCAGGAGACAAGGGGAAAAGTGAACAGAAGCTAGATGTCAGGGACTCAAGACTGACAAGTAGGTGAATATATGCTCTCCACCCTCACCTCAAGGTGCATGTAATCAATGCTTATTGGGTGAATGAATAAAGGAGAGGATAGAAGAAGAGGTAGAGGCATACAGATTGCCCTGAAGAAGTCTGGTGCTGAGTGTTAGAAGGGAAAAGCAGGAGTCATAGGGTTTTTTTTTCTTTTTATCATGGAGAAGACTTNTCCAAGCATGAATACTGGAGTGGGTTGCCATTTCCTTCTCCAGGGTATCTTCCTGACCCAGGGACCGAACCCAGGTCTCCTGCGTTGTAGGCAGACGCTTCACTGTCTAAGCTACCAGGGAAGAGAAGAATAATAAGGAATTTGGCCGGTCTTTGCTTCTGATACCAGAGTAACTGCTAAATCTTTGGAATTTCCCAGATACTGAAACTGTCTCTGTTATTCATGGTGGATCCTTTGGACCACACCTGAATTTATGCTATAAGATGACTGAAGATAAGGGCCTATCTGCAAAGACCAAGCATGTGATAAGAGGGTTGTGGCTTTGAACTAGGTGTTAAGAGCCAACCTTCATGACATCTGAGGAGGGAAAAGGGGCTGGAAATTTAGTTCAATTGTAATCCCAATAGGGCTTCCCTGGTGGTTCAGATGGTAAAGAATGTGTCTGCAATGCAGGAGACCCAAGTTCAATCCCTGGGTCTGGAAGATCCCCTGGAGAAGGGAATGGCTACACATTTCAGTATTCTTGCCTGGAGAATTCCATGGACAGAGAAACCTGTCAGGCAGTCCATGGGGTCGAAAAGAGACAGACAGGACTGAACATCTAACGCTTTCACTTTTCACTATGAGGCCAGTTTTTTGTAGTACATGCCTACTCAATAAACCACCAATAAAATATGTGAACCTTTGCTTCCCTGGCTCGTAAATATTTTGATGTGCAAGGAGCATGATGTGTCCTGACAATCAAGAAGCTTCATATTTGGAGCTCTCCCAGACCTCATCCTATGTGTTCAGAGACCAATACAATATTGGTCCTCATTTGTATTCTTTACAATAAAACCATAAGCATAGTACTTTCCTGAGTTCTGTGAGTTAGTATAATTATTGAACTTGAGAGCATTGTAAGAGCCCTTGGATTTGTAGCCAGCTGGTCGTAAGTGCAGGTATCTTACTAATTTCAGAGCTTGTAGCTGGTGATTAGAGAAGTCTTATGGAAGACTCCACCTCTCTGTGCTAACTACAGGTAGTTAGCAACAGAACTGTACTGTATTGCAGAGCCCAAAATAAGTTATTGAAGGTATGACTAAGATCTAGGAGATGGGATAAGGTACAGTTCAAGGAGTGTATCACTAGATTTTCTCCATCCTTAGAGCGTTTGGGTTCTTGGCCTTTCCTGGTCAACTTGCCTACACTTTCCCTGAGCACCCCTCTCATCCCATTACCTACTGCAGTTTTGTAAAATTACAGTCTAAATTTGTGATGTTCAAAATATTCAAGACCTACACAAAAATGGTGAAAAAGAAGAATGATTCAAAGATGTTTCTGAAGTTTCTAGAAGAAACATAAAGGAAGAGTTTCAGAGAAAGATAAGTAGCATAGAATCGAGATATTGTTGAAATAAATTTCTAAGCCCAAGATAAGCTACTCCCTATCCAGCATGCCATGTCAGCAAACCAAGACTGAGATTAATTTTTGTGTCCCAGTAAATGCTTCACTTACCCAGAAATGCAATAATCATAGTCAGCCGATCCCTAAATGCCTAGCCAACTCCTGGCCTTCTTCCCCCAAACAAGACTGACTATATGACTCCAGCCAATCTGATCCTTTATTTGTCTCTTCCTTGTTCTTTACTCTTTAGCCTTTCCTTGTTCTTTACTCTTTACTTCTTGCTTTCCACACCATTTTGCAGGAGACTCTCTACTTCACGAAGTACTGAAGTTTGTTACCACCTAATTGCCCTGCATACCTCACACTAGTCCCAGCCCTTCTGGCAGTCATAGGGAAATCCAGCATAGATTAACGGTCCCACAAAACGTGGGTAGAGAAGACCAGACAGTCCAGGACAGATTCCTGGAATCATCAACATTCAAGGAATAGAAAGGGGACTGAAAATGGGTAGTGTGAGGGGTAAAAGCAAAACTAGGAAATAATATTCTTGAACTCAAGGAATGAGGAGAAGATAATACCTAGAAAAGAGAGTAATCTAAAGCCAATTGCCTAGTTATGAGGCCTGAAAAGAGGTCAGCTGGTTTGGTAAGTTGATGGCTATTAACAACCTTGACATAAATGGTCAGGAGACAAGGGGAAAAGTGAACAGAAGCTAGATGTCAGGGACTCAAGACTGACAAGTAGGTGAATATATGCTCTCCACCCTCACCTCAAGGTGCATGTAATCAATGCTTATTGGGTGAATGAATAAAGGAGAGGATAGAAGAAGAGGTAGAGGCATACAGATTGCCCTGAAGAAGTCTGGTGCTGAGTGTTAGAAGGGAAAAGCAGGAGTCATAGGGTTTTTTTTTCTTTTTATCATGGAGAAGACTTGCAAATGCTTGGAAGCTGAGTGGAAGGAGTCATTGCCAAAGAGAGAGGCCGAGGACCGAAGGAGGGCTTTACTTAGAACAGCTATTGTGGGGATGGGAAGGAGGCCCCTTTGTATGCTGCGGGACTGTGAGTTGAACTGAAGAAACCAGGCACTTGTAATGGAGCCCTTGGCATTGGTGTCAGACCCTACGGACCACTGGCAGAGGCAATGGCTCTTGAGTATAGAAGGTACTTACTTTTGTGGTCACCAGAAGGATAATAATCCATGAAAGCCATACACTTGGTGAAAAATTCATCAAAGTTAAAAGAAGGGGGTGGTTTTAAGAAATTAACCTAAATTGTAAAAAAAAAGAGAGAAAGGGAGAAGTTTTTGGTTATTCTGAGGGTTGCCTCGTCCTTTGAATATAATTTCTCAACAGAAAGGGCAGGGTTTTGAATGTTCCAGACATGATCATCAGACACTGGCATACTTAAACAGTGAAGAGCTTTAATTTGCATGTAATTGCATTAACAATATCTCTGATTAGTCATTAAGATCTCAATCTTCAGTATAGACACAGCAGGCCATTCCAGGGAACAAACCTGTATACTTTTCCACTCCTATAAACTTTCTTTTTTTAATTATTATTATTACTTTACAACATTTTAATTGAAATAATACTTGGTTAAACTGCATACCATGTATTTCTTACAAGTGTAAAAGGACAAAAGGTGCTGATGCCCCAAAAGGTATTAGGAACATCACCAGTAATAAAATTCGTATAAAGATCATGAACTCCAAGACATGATACATAGACAATGGCACAACCTTATTTCCTTAATATTTTTGCCTCCAAAAATGGATAACTTTTAGTCCAATAATGAGAAACTATCAGGCAAAACAAAATCAAGGAACATACACCAAAATAACTGATTAATGTTAAGTGTTAAGGTCATAAAAAACAAGGAAAAACTGTTTTACAGATTGCAGGAGACTAAGTTAAAAATAACAGTGCAGTGTGAGATCATGGATAGAATCCTGGAAAACTCACTAAAGACATTAGTGGGAAAACAGGTGAAATCCAAACAAGGCCTTTAATTAGTGAATAGTATACTTTACCAATGTCAGTTTTCAGGTTTTGACTATTGCACTCTGGTTATGAAGAATGTTAACATTTGTGGAAGCTGGCTAATGGATATACGGAAAAACTCTATTGTTTCTGAATTTTTCTGTGAGTCTAAATTTAAAAATTAAAAGCAAGTTTAAAAGATATAAGTACTGATTGAAGAAGATGGGGGAGCAGGGGCATTGCTATCAGCCAGCTAGGTCATGCAGCCATGATGTATATTACTGGAAGAGTGAGTTGGGGAGGCTAGGAGGGGTGTAGACTGATGCATAGGGCATGGCGTGGGGTTCTCATCTTTGCCAGCAACTTCATGCATTCACCATCTTTTTTTTCCATCTGCCAAGCAGTCCTGTTGCTGGTTCAATTAGCAGCAGAGCTCTCCTTCCTTTCTCTATTTGGCTATATCCCAGGGACAGTTCTGCTTACAGTCCAGCTTCAACTGAACTACAGTGTTTTCTGCTAGGCAGGGCTCAGGGAAAATTCTTTTCCCTCCATAGTCTTTGCTGTCCCTGCTCACCTCCAGTTCTCATCCTCCGTGATCACTTGCCTTGAGTTAGGAGTGCTGAGAAGAGAACTACAGGGCCAATGGCAGCCCCCAAAACTACTGTACAACCTTCTGCTCCCAGGGAATAGCCAGGAAATTTGTCATTAAACATGGGCACTAGTCCCACCAAAGGCCTCCATACCCAAATTCCACATCCTTAGTTACCACAGAAAAGCCTGATCACTTCCTCTTGAACTCACCAGACTTGGCTCCTCCCAGAGGAGATGTCCTGGGCTAATAGACTGACCCCATCCAAGTCGCCAGCTTCATAGAACCAGTGGCTTTTCTGACAGGAGGCCCCTGGTATGGACTGGCATAACTTTATAGACAAGTAGCAGCATCACACCTACCTTAACTGCTCTCTGATCTGGAATCCTCTCGATTTCAATCATGCTCCTGTCACAGAGCTGCCAGCAGTTTGGGGATAGAATGACCTCATTCACCTGTGCCATGTTCTGCGCGAGGCGCACGTCATCTACGGTCTGACCAATCACCAGAAAGTAGTTCCGCGTGTCGTCCCCAAAGACCAACATGCTGATGTGGCCAGCAGCCAGTCCTGGCAGGAAGGCAAGCGAGGGTCTGCATGAGAAGTTTGGGCTTAGTCCCCAGCAGCATGGCTTCTTGGACAATCAGAATCTTGAGCATCTCAAACTTTTAGTCTCTAAAATTTTGCATAGAAATTAGTGACTGTCTCTTCTGGGCCCAGACCTTCCCAAATGGCTTTGCTCCAGAATCGAGAAAGTGAGCTACTTCTTTTCCACCTTTTTGTGACATTTAGCTCCCTAGATGGCCCTATCACTCCTCAAAGTTATTTTATTTTTTCTTCAATATATTTATACTTCAAACTACTTCTTATTTATACCGAGGAGAATTTTAATGACTTCTGTTTGGGAAAGATTTGCATTTTATCAGAGATGAGGTTCTAGTTAAAAAGTAACAGGGTGAAATTTCAGGCAACACATAGGCAAGAAAAGGTTGGAGAAATGAGCAGGTATTTTGACTGTCAAGTGTTCCATCCCAAGAATGTGTCTTCTAGTTGTTTTTAAGCTGGGAGCTGAAGATTTTGGTACCAAAACAACAGAAGACAGAATGTTTTAAAACATGACATGTGAAAAATGTATGTGTAAATGAGCTGTGATACACAGTTCTTTCAAATTACCATAATTAACATAATCAAAGGTTGTTTTTTATCTTTGCTCTCTGATGTGCTACTTTGTCAAGACTGAATCCCCCTGATATATACATATACAGGGGGTCTGTTTTCCCTCTGAAGTACATGGATGCCTAGGCTGGTTAACAGATACTGGTACTTCTTCTTTAATAGCCATTAAGTATGCACCTGAAGGGTCCCCATCATTTTTCAAGAAGAAGAATACATCAAAACTCTCTAGGTAGTAACTTGGAAAGAAATATTTAGTATTACAACAAATTTTTTTTTTTTAACAGAAGATTTAAAAATCTTGGAAATTTTCAATAACCTAAAGCAGGGGTCCTCAACCTCTGGGATCTAAAGCCTGATGATCTGAGGTGGAGCTGATGTAATAATAATAGAAATAAAGTGCACAATAAATGTAATGCGATTGAATCATCCGGAAGCCACTGTCCTCCCATGCCAGTCCGTGGAAGAATTGTCTTTCACAAAAACAGTCCCTGGTGCTAAAAATTTTGGGACTGCTGATCTAAAGAAAGCTGAGAGCAGTTAATTGGATAACCCCTGATCCATCTTCTTATCACCTCTGATGTTCAAGAATTCTATAGTTTACAGTTAGGTAGACATGAATACCAATAGCACCAGTTGTAACTCATCACTCATACATATCAGAATTGCATTTCCCACCTGTGAAATAGCTCCCACACTGCCTATGTATACCTCAGGACTGTGGTGAAGCAGAAATGACACTGTGTAATGTCTGCAATACAATATGGAAATACAGGTGATCGTTATTGTATGTGTGAATTTAAGAAGCCCTCTATTAAGTGGAGCTGTGTTGCAGGCTGACCTTTTAAGCTTTTCTTGCACATGATTCTTATGAAGTAGAGGTGGACTAGTCCTAATACATTGTTGAATCTATGTAATCACAAACTGCTCCCTACCGTGCTTAACAATAAGCATTGTTGACAGCAGAAACATCTAATAATAATAATAACAACAGCAATGGTAATGATAGAGTATTTTGTGGAGTGGTTGTGCCAGGTACTATTCTAACCATTCAATTTTACTTTTTCTAAGAGTTACAAGGTGGATATTAGGAGTTCTCTTATCTGGTAAATGAGGAAACCAAAATTTACCTTCTGGTTAGTCAAAGTTCATGACCTGATGGTGGGCCTGAGTTGTGATGTTCCACTGTTTTCTCTTTAGAGGGGAGATTCCTCAGGAGCTAGGACCCATACTCAAACTGCTATAGCATCTCTTCTTTCTCAAAAGCTCACATATATGTCTCTCTCTCTCTCTCTCTCTCTCTCTCTCTCTCTATATATATATATATATATATATATATATAT
>SJYW01045455.1:671983-710351 GCA_006410735.1 Raphicerus campestris
AGAGAGAGAGAGAGAGAGAGAGAGATCCTTAATTCCCATATCAGGGATCAAACCAGTTCTCCCAGCACTGAGAATACAGTGTCTTAACTGCTGGACTGCTAAGAAAGTGTCTTAACTACTGGACAACCAGAGCTTACCTATCTTGACTCGGATATCCAGGCCTTCTTCAGACTCCAGGGTCTCAAACAATCCATGAATCTCCAGACTACATTTAATTGCCACTGTGATGATGTTTTTCAGCTGCTTCCGCTCCACCTTCCACAGGGCCAGCAGTGCGTCACCTTGAAAAGACAGACACACTGGGGGCTCCTAGCCTGCCCTGGGGGCTCCTAGCCTGCCCGGGGGTTCCACTGTTTTGTGTGAAGTCTGTACAGAAACTTATTCTTCAAACATTCCTCTACCCATCTCTCTGAGATGTCTCCTTTGACAGAGTACAGGAACCTTGGCACTCCTTTCCTACCCCTGCCATCTCAGTAAGCCCCCATACCTGCAAATTTTAAGATGTCTCCTCCAAAAATCAACACTTCTGAGGGAAAAAAAAGAAAAGATGAAATTAAACTCTGTTTTTTTTTTCTTTCTTTCTCTTAATTTATGAAAGTTTCCTGTGTACAGCATAACTTTATTTCTTAAAGCCAATGAAAAGAATCTACCCTTCAAGAGAAGAGTGATTCAGAGATAGGTTTATACTAAAGATGTCTTCTCAGACAAGGCATTTAAACCCAAGGCTCAGACAAGAATTCTGATGATAATGAAATGTTCTTTATTGATCTGTGTATGTTATGAGTCAGGGCTTGAGTGAGTGTGGGTGACTGCATGAATGACAGGACTCCATAAGAACTGAAAAACAGAAAAAAACCACAACTATGGTCAACTTGAATTTTATTACCAACTTGCATTTTGATTATTTAGGCTTTATGACATATACTGATATTTCTCCTCTTATTTTTGCAACATTGAAAATGTGTTCAATGCAATGCAAAAAGGAACTAGAAAACTGTAGATTTCTGCTTTTAATGAAGATTAAGTGTCATGGCATCTGGGCCCATCACTTCATGGGAAATAGATGGGGAAACAGTGGAAACTGTGTCAGACTTTTTATTTTGGGGGGCTCCAAAATCACTGCAGATGGTGACTGCAGCCATGACATTAAAAGACGCTTCCTCCTTGGAAGGAAAGTTATGACCAACCTAGACAGCATATTCAAAAACAGAAACATCACTTTGCCAACAAAGATCCATCTAGTCAAGGCTGTGGTTTTTCCAGTGGTCATGTATGGATGGGAGAGCTGGACAGTGAAGAAAGCTGAGTGCCAAAGAATTGATGCTTTTGAACTGTGGTGTGGAGAGTCCCTTGGACTGCAAGGAGATCCAACCAGTCCATTCTAAAGGAGATCAGTCCTGGGTGTTCATTGGAAGGACTGATGCTGAGGCTGAAACTCCAGTATTTTGGCCACCTCATGCGAAGAGTTGACTCATTGGAAAAGACCCTGAAGCTGGGAGGGATTGGGGGCAGGAGGAGAAAGGGAGGACAGAGGACGAGATGGCTGGATGGCATCACCAACTCAATGGACACGGGTTTGGTAAAATCCGGGAGTTGGGGATGGACAGGGAGGCCTGGCGTGCTGCGATTCATGGGGTCGCAGAGTCGGACACGACTCGGCGACTCAACTGTACTGCACTGCAGTGTTGTCTGCTGTCGTTGTTCAGTCGCTCAGTCGTGTCCGACTCTTTGCGACCCCGTGGACTGCAGCACACCAGGCCACCCTGTCCCTTACAGGGACACTGTGAGTTGTTTAGTGTTGTCTAGTGGGTGATATTAAGGTATTACTAGGAAACTCAGACCTTGATAATAGACTAGACCTAGGATTTACCTTAAAAGGATAAATTCTTTTCTTCGTGAATAGGTCAAATTAATAATGCAAACAAGTTGGTAGGCAGAGGTTGAAAAGGAGACCACACTTTTCAGTCATCAGTAAGTACTTCAGAATCCATTATTAGGACATAAATTACTGACAAGTGGATTATAAATCATGCATCTCTTCATACAATGAAATGAAAAAATGCTTGCTCCTTGGAAGAAAAGCTATGACAAACCTAGATAGCATATTAAAAAGCAGAGATATCACTTCACCAACAAAGGGTCATATAGTCAAAGCTATGGTTTTTCCAGTAGTCATGTACCAGTGTGAAAGCTGGACCATAAAGAAGGCTGAGTGTTAAGAAATGATGCTTTCGAATTATGGTGCTGGAGCTGCTGCTGCTAAGTCGCTTCAGTCGTGTCCGACTCTGTGCGACCCCATAGACGGCAGCCTACCAGGCTCCCCCATCCCTGGGATTCTCCAGGCAAGAACACTGGAGTGGGTTGCCATTTCCTTCTCCAATGCGTGAAAGTGAAAAGTGAAAGTGAAGTCGCTCAGTCGTGTCCTACTCTTAGCGACCCCATGGACTGCAGCCTACCAGGCTCCTACACCCATGGGATTTTCCAGGCAAGAGTACTGGAGTGGGGTGCCATTGCCTTCTCTGATGGGGCTAGAGAAGATTCTTCAAAGTCCTTTGGACTGCAAGGAGATCAAACTAGTCAACTGTAAAGAAAATCAACCTTGAATATTCATTGGAGGGACTGATGCTGAAGCTGAAGCTCCAATACTTTGGCCACCTGATGCAAAGAGTTGACTTATTGGAAAAGATCCTAATGCTGCAAAGATTGACGAGAGGAAAAGAAGCAGGTAACAGATGAGTCAGTTGGATGGCAAGACCAACTCAATGGACATGAGTTTGAGCAAATTCCAGGAGATAGTAAAGGACAGGAAAGCCTGATGTGGTGCAGTCTATGAGGTCACAAAAAGTTTGATACAACTTAGTGACTGCACAACAACATGTATAACATATCCTCTTAATGACTGTGTTTGAGTTATACTGATGTTATTTTTGGAGTTATTGAACATAACTAAAAGTATTACTACTATACTTCTTTTCAAAGTAATCTCTAATTTAATCTTGAAACTAACACAAAACTAATCCTTCAATCTGTGTTAGTGAGGTTTGATTATATTCCTTCACTTGTACTGTATAATATTTCAAAAAAGACTGGTTTCATACACATTTCATGGAGACAATGAAAGTACTAAGCAACAGTACTCTCTCAGGTTGTAACCACCAAATACAGAAAACAATGAATATGCTTAAGTCAGAAACACTTACTCTCCACTATTGCACTTATGTAGTGGTTGAGGATCTCCACCAGCTGCTCAGCCCCTCGGTCCATGTACATGGCTGTGCTGAACTTCTCAGTCATTGCAGTAAAACCTGTAACAATTGTGCAGCTCATTTCCTTGGGTGCTTGGAGGAACCAAACAGTGTCAGGAGAAGAGGACCACATGCGCTAGCAATGGGCCTCAGCTTCTAAGAACTGGCAGTGTTTTTCTTTTAAATGATCTTTGCGGCAGACCAAGTGTCAGATAATGGGTCTCCTCTACCTATATTTTTATCTTAAGGGTCAAGGAAAGGCACCAGATAACTCTTCCCTCCTAACTTCCCAACTTGAACAAGGGTAACTTGTTTTAACTAGATATAGAACTTCCATTTCATGGTACTGAAAACACATAAAATTCAATGAGTTCTGAAGAGATAGTAAATTTCCTCTTAAGCTGTAAATAACATTGGAGAGATCATTTCCAGGGGTCAATTTTGCCTGGGATTGTGTAGGGCTTGGAGGCTGAGTCAGTGATGTTGGGACAGGGAAACTGGAGCCTGAAGTACCAGGCCCAGGACTTAGGCATCTTAACGATTTGCCCATCACTGGACATGCCATGCAAAGGAAGATGAGAGGGAGCCAGGTCCACAAGCCAGGCCCTCCCTCCTGTCTTCTCAGTGGGAGTATTTGCAATAACAGCATAAAAACTGAAATAGCACCCGTACTCTGCAGTCAAGCACTGTGTATGATTTGGGTGCAAACCTATTGTTCACCCGCATTAAACAGCCCTTTTGCGCTTGCCTGAAATATCAACAAACATCAAGACTCCATCAAAGTTATCCACAGAAGGTCTCTCTGGAGAGAAATCTCCATAGACAATGAGGTCCGGCAAATGAGCTGCTATTTTCACGATGGCCCGGTCCTGTGATTCAAGTTCTCTTCGAGTGTTCATGTTCAATGCAAATATTCAGGACTGTATGATCACCAGGAACAGTCCTTAATGGACCTTCTAGAAAACAAAGCTGAGATTGGAGGCAATCTGACTTATATGCATTCACTCACTTTCCTATTTCTTTTTCCCCATTTGCTCTAACCTGCAAAAACGCTCATTTAAGTGGTTGATGGCTTAATCATTAATGGCTGAGTTGTTGACCATGCATTTGCATGAAAAGGTGAGCCCTCAGCGTGCAAGTACTGTGGCAGAGGGACCTTTGGTCCAGGCCCTTTCCCTTTCTGTCCTTATGTTCCCTCTTTCATTCCCCCTTCCCTTTTGGTCTCTTATTTTTTCTTTCTCTTTTTTGAAAACTAAAAAAGAAAGCATACACATGAGTTTATGTGTGTGAATATTTCTAGAAAAGTGAAAGTGAAAGTCGCTCAGTCATGTTCGGCTCTTTGTGACCCCGTGGACTATACAGTCCGTGAAATTCTCCAGGCCAGAACACTGGAGTGGGTAGCCATTCGTTCCCTTCTCCAGGGGATCTTCCCAACCCAGGGATCGAACCCAAGTCTCCCTCATTGCAGCCGGGGTCACCAGGGTCCCTTTACCAGCTGAGTCACCAGGGAAGCCCAATTTATAGAAAGGTAAATAGCAAAGTGGAGGGTCATATATAAGTAAGAGATGAAGTATTTTAAGGTATAGGTATAAAGAAATAGAGAAAAAGAATTAAAAGGGGTGTGTGTATGTATAAGACGTTAAACCGTAAATGGAAGGAAACGTGGAAATGTTGATTTGTTAAGTAGTAAGTTCTGAGAAAACTAGGATTCCCTAAGGCATTTCTTTGACTGCTAGAGTTAATGAAATGCTCACACCTGAATGTTGTGAAAATCATGCTGAACCACCCTGAACAGAAATAGCATACCCAATATTTTCAGAGCAATTCAAGTTCCTGGAATAAATGATACAGATAATGAGGGAGTTTAAAAAAAAAGGAGGGACTGATACTCACCAACATGAAAGAAGTTGTTAGTAATTTCAACCAGATGTAAGTCATATTGGGGTACGTAAGTATATTGAGACAGTTTACATATATCTTAGACTTCAGTGAAGCATTTTTTTAAAGTCAAGAAAAACATTAGTATATTGGCATATTTTACAAAAAAATCCTTAAAAGGGACAGAAACCTTTAAAAATGGGTGCTAAATATTAGGTATTAGATAATCTTTAAAAGGAAAAACTTGGTAAATACAAATGTTAAAAAATGAACAAAAGGTAGGAGAAGTATATAATTAAGTTTTTTTTTAAAGGAGTATCACTTAAACATAGCATATGCTAGGAACAGTCAATAGATATAAATACATCAAATAAATATTTTCAGATAGTAAATGTGATAAGTGCTATATGAACTTATAAGAAGGGTATGAGAATGACCAGAATGTACTGAGACTTAGAAGATGCTGAAGTTAAGAAAACCTAGAGGGGCTTTTAGGCTTTATTGACAGCAAGGTGATTAATAAAGGAAGAATAAGGACAAAGTTTAACTTGATGTACCACACAACACTTCTTTTGTTTCTGTCTTCTCCATTATGGAGAATTGAAAATATAACAAATATTGACAAGAAAGAACTGAAGTCCAAGATAAGAAAACGGTGTGAAAGTACCTAGTCATTTAAATTCAAGCAGCCATCCCCAGGGCTTCCCTGGTGGTTCAGCAGTAAAGAATCTGCCTGCAGTGTAGGAGACTCAGGTTCAACCCCTGGGTTAGGAAGATCCCCCAGAGAAGGAGATGGCAACCCACTCCAGTATTCCTGCCTGGGCAATCCCATGGACAGAGGACCCTGGCAGACTACAGTCCATGGGGTCGAAAGAGTCGGACACGACTTAGTGACGAAACCACCGTCACAGCCACCGCCATCCCCAGATAACCCATATCCACTGAAATATATGGAAAGAATTGACAGATGTAATTTCAGTAATCTCAAAAAATAATGGAAAGGCCTTTCCTGCTGGCTCAGTGAGGGTTTCCCTGATGGCCCAGTGGTAAAGAATCCACCTGCCAATGCAAGAGACAGGCTTGATCCTTAGGCTGGAAGGAGCCGCATGCCGAGGAGCAGCGAGGCCCGTATGTTAATGCTACAGTTACTGAGCCAGCGCTCTAGCACCCAGGAGCTGCAGCCGCTGAGCCCACAGGCCACAGCTGCTGAAGACAGCACGCCCCAGAGCCCGTGCGACAAGAGGAGCCACTGCAATGAGAGGCCTGCCCGCTGCAGCTGGAGAGTAGCCCTTGTTTGCTGCAGCTAGAGGTGCCCATGCAGCCACAAGGACACAAAATGGCCAAAATTTAAAAATAAAATAAAATAATTAAAAAAAATGGAGAATGTGAGAAGGGCTGGAAAATTAAAGGCTGGTACATTTTCTTCTGAATTTCAAAAGATGAGACTACATGTGGATTCCAGAAAACACAGTTTGGTAAACGTGGCGCTATCAGTCAATATAAGCTAGTTTTGCTTCATCAATGGAAAACTCCAAACTCTCAGTGGCTGGAAATAACAATGGCATATGTCTTACTCATGCCACATATACACTGTGGGCTTCCCAAGTGGTAAAGAATTTGCCTGCAATGCAGGAGACAAGGGTTCAATCTCTGGGTTAGGAAGATTCCCTGAAGAAGGAAATGGGAAACTATTCCAGTATTCTTGCCTCAGGAATCCCATGGACAGAGGAGCCTGGTGGGCTATAATCCACGGAATCGCAAAGAGTCGGACACGACTTAGTGACGAAACCACCACCCCATGTCCTTTATAGGTAGGCTGAGGCCCTACGCTATTGTTGTCTTCATTCTGGGACCCAGGCTGGGACATTTCAGTTTCCCAGACACAGTGGCAACAGAGGATTCCACTGGAGACTCCTTCTTAAAGTGTCCTCCCAGAAGTGACTTCACTTCCATGGAAGTGATATTGGTTGGCCAAAGCAGGAAGGTGCGATCCTACCGTGTGGGCAGTGGGAGAGAGAGCTGGAATATTTGTGAATTGCCATATTCAGTAATAGGGTTTCCCCAGTGACTCAGTGGTAAAGAATTTGCCTGCAATGCAGGAGTCGCAGGAGACTCAGGTTCTATGCCTGGGTCGGGAAGATCCATGAAGGAGGAAACGGCAACCCACTCAAGTATTCTTGCCAGAAAAATCCCACGGACAGAGGAGTCTGGCAGGCTACAGTCCAGAGGGCTGCAAGGAGTCACACACAGCTGAGCGCACGGCACACTGCATAAGACATGAGCGCTTGGATCAGTAAGAGGTGATGAAAAGGAATTAAAATGGATTCAGAGCTGAGAAGAAACTGGCCTTATTTCCTTTTTTTGATTTATTAAACTTTTAAATCAAGAGAATGCTGTCTACAAAGCATATCTTGAATTTAACAAGGCATTTGGCCAAGTTTCTCACATCTTTTTGGGTAACATAGTAAATTACAGGAGAGATGAAAATGTCCCTAGCAGGATAACAGTTAGACCTAAACGATATTGATTTGTGTTCTAGTGTCCACTCAGAGGGAGCCTCCACAAGTGTGCTAGAGGACTCAGATAAAGATACAGTTGGAAGGAAAGCTAATATATTGTATGATAGAATCTTAAAATATCTTAATTGACTGAAATAGCAATGAAATTTCAGAAGAATGAATGCAAATAAATATTGTGCTTAAAATTTTAACAATATCAAACCTATAAGCATATAGTGTAAAAGACTAGATTTACTGCAAATTCAATGCTGTCTTTCAAAAAACTTACTGAAATATATAACATATGTACAGAAAAGGCAAAATTTCTAAGTGGAGAGCTTGATGAATTATAAAGTAAACCAATCCATGTTCTCTACTCATATCAAGAAAGACCATGTGGACTTCCCTGGTGGTCCAGTGGTTAAGAATCTGCCTGACAAAGCAAGGCACATGGATTTGATCCCTGGTCCAGGAAGATTTCACATGCTCTGGGGCACGTACCCACAGCTACTGAGTCTGAGCTCTAGGCTCCGCGAGCTGCAATGGCTGAGCCCGTGTGCCCTAGAGCTTGTGCTCCACAATGAGAGAAGCCACAGCAACGAGAACCCGGGCACCCCAAGTAGAGAAAGTCCATATGCAGCAATGAAGACCAAGTACAATAAAAAATTAACGAATTTTTAAAAGTAAAGCACTTATTATATGCTTTGTAAAAAAAAAAAAAGAACCGGCACTACAGAAACCAGTTTCATGCTATCTCCCATTCACTCCCCCCTCACCTCCCCAAAGTTAGTCTATATCCTGATTTCTAATATCACAGATATGTTTTACCCTTTTTTAAACTTTGTGTAAAAGGAATATTATATATACTTTATTTTTTCTCAAATGGTTGTGATATTTATCAATGTTGTTGTTTATATATTAATAATCATTTATTTTCAGTGCTGTATGTATCATTTGATTATACACAAATTATTTATCCCTTCTACTATTGACCTATGGGTTGTTTCACGCTATAAGGAATAATGCTGCTAAGAGCATTCTTTTTTAAAAAAAGAATTTATTTATTGTTGTTTTTGGCCATGCCATCTGGCATTTGGGATTAGTTCCTCGACCAGGGATTGAACCCATGACCCCTGCACTGGAAGCTCAGAATCTTAATCACTGGACAGCAAGGGAAGTGCTTAAGAGCATTCTTGTACACGTGTTTTGGAGAACACATATATGCATTTGACTTGGGCATATACCTAAAAGTGGAATTGCTGAGTCAGTTTACACCCCGCAAGCAAAATGGGAGAGGTTACCCCAGTTAGCATTTGCTATTGTCAGTATTTTAAAATTTTGGACTTCTTGGTAGGTGAGTGGTGATATCTGTGATTTTGTTTCCCTGAAGGTACTAGAGAAATTAAGCATGGACATTTTGGATGCCATGCAAATCTTAAGGTAGTAAGCAGTGTTCAAATTTGACTCAGAGTATTGGGTTTAGTTCTACTCACTTCATTTGAAGTTCACGGACTATGAAATTTGAGGAATGATGGGAGACACTGGAGACACTGTCAGGAGATGACACTTGGGGAAGAATGGGCATTGCCTTTGGATGTTTAAACTGAACTGTGAAAGGTGTGGAGTAACCAGGAGACATATGCGCAAAGTCTGATTAGACCCCTGAATTTAACAAAAGAATTCCCCTACTTTCTCCCTCAGGTTGAGACTGGATTTGGTTAAACAAGAATAAAGTGCATGGGAGGGTTGAAGAAGGAAAGGAAAGTTGGTGTTCTTTTTCCTTAGTGGAGAGAGCTAGTTTATCAGAGAATAGGTAGCCGTAAGTACTATGGTTTCTGCAGGAATGGATGTTCTGAAGAGGCTTCCGCAGAGGTGTTGAGCAGTCAGGAGCAGAGTTAGGACTGAACAGCACCGAGCAGGGTGTAGCTCCTACCCCATTCACTGACTATCTCAACTTTGCTTTCTTTGGCTGTCACTTGTAAGAATGTCAGTTTTCATAAGTAACAATATAGGATATCCAGTTAAATTTGAATTTTAAAGAGACAGTGAATAATTTTTTTAGTATAAATAGATCTCAGATTGCTTGCTACTACCAGCCTCTTCAGTCTTGGCATACCACACCCTCTTCATATGTACAGTACAGATTGTTTTGCTTTAAACTCGAAAACTAAAATGGGTTAGATTTATTTTTTGCTTTGAAAGGATCAAGTAGGATCAATGGCTAGTGATCCCTGGGAGGCAAATTTAACATTATACCTTGTTAGTCTTAGTACTGGAATATTGGCGAGAGACTGTATGTCTGCAAGGATGTAGAGGTGATTCTTGTCTTTAGAGGAAAGATGAATTACATATATATTTTTTAAATTGTAGTATTTACAATGTTTCAGATGTGTATTGTTTTAAATAAGGTGATTTGAAGATTTGCACAGATTTTTCTAAGTTTATGATTATCAGGTAAGGAAAGTAGGTGCATTTGGAGATCAAGATGACAAGTATAGAAGGGAAACTAGAAGAACGCAATTACCTGTTAATGGACTGAAGAGGCAAAGACATCTAAAATGAATACCTGAGCTTTTCTGTTTTAGAAGACTTACTTTTTCTGCTTTAAGTTCTGCAACATCAGAAACTGATTACTGTTACGGCATTTTGTTTGTTTGTTTCCAGCCATGCCACACGGCCTGTGAGATCTTGGTTCCCTCGCCAGGGATTGAACCCACGCCCCCTGAAGTGAAAGCATGGAATTTTAACCACTGGACCACCAGGGAAGTCCCTATTAAGGCCTTTTTATATGAAGTATTTCACATGGGTTACCACATTTAATCCTCAAAACAGTGCTGTGAAGTAGGCTTCATCCCCATTTTATAAATACAGAAACAGCAGTCCAGATGAATTTGCCTTAGGTCACACAGCTGGAAAGCAAGCCCAGGTGTGTGGAAGTTCAAAGTCCCTATTCTTTCTAGTATACCACGGTACATCCCATTTTATGACACTTTGGGCATGTTTACAACCTAGAAAAAATATTTAATTTTAGAACACTTTCAATGTCTACTGATGTACCCTCATCAATTATTTGTCCAGTTAAATCAAGAATAGAGCTTGAACAAAGTGTGGCCACTGAGAAAGCATGAAAACATCTAGGAGTGAGGAGATCTGACAGAGTGAAAGAGCAAGGCCTCGATGACATACCAAGACAGATTTTCCTGAATGAAGAAGAGTGTGTGTCTAATTTTAATTTGCTTAAAGAAAAACTCAGAATACCCTCAAAGGAAAATTAAGCTAAAGATCAATTATATTCATTATTGTTTCTCTAAATATCTAATAGATTTTAGTTTCCATCCCATTTTTCATCAATATGTAAAATCAGATTTTACAAGAATCCAAAGGAGATACTCTGAACATAAAGGGATAATGTTATCTGCCAAGAAAGCTTGCCAGACCACTGTAGTAAAGGCAACTTTTCCTCTAAGCTCTGAGGGCATTTAGTGTCTATAAATTTAAGTGCCTTATTATCTATTTTTAAAATCCTTGGTTATCTTTTGGTCTGTTTATGTCTTCTCTGAATTGAAGCTTCTCTGCTTTTGAGATCACATTCTACGTATATGTGTGTTTCCTCCACAGCATCTTTCTAGAGCCCCTTCACGTGGTAGGCATTTTCTATTTGATGACTGATAAAGGTATCATTTGAGAAGTTGCAGGAGAGAGGTAAATAGATAGTAATCTAGAAAAACAGATCATCTAGGATAAATAGGGTGAGGTAACACTGAAAAACGTTCAAACTTCTAATCTCACTTAAAGGATTGACACAGATATATACCAGGTGAACTTCCATTCCTAGTCCAAGGCTTCCCCACTTTCCTTAAGCTCCCAAACCTACTTCCCCGAGGGCAGCCCTCATCTTAGCTCTGCAACTGCTGTTTCTACTCCTATAGTCACATACCTCTTCTTTCTTCAAGGCTGAGGAAAATCAGGGCCTAGACTAGGAACTAGATCTTTCAGGATCTAGTCAGCAGTGCAGAAGACAGAAAAAGAGCCTGGATGACATTATTCGGAAGACAGCAGAAGTGCCATGTCTGTCTAAAGCTGACCCATAAAATGACAGTTTTCTCTAAAAGCTGTTCTCCTGGCCACACCCTCATCAGTAGTTCATTGTTACACGGGCACGGACTGTGCTTCTGATTGGCTGGCACTGCCATCCCCTCCCCCCACCGGCCCCAGAGGCCCATGGCTCACAGAAGGATGGTTTCAGGGTCCCTAGATGGAGATTTGGGGCAAGGGTCAGAGAGACTGATATGACTCCAAAGTAGGTTGAACTTAGGCAATAGTTGGCAGGTGATTATAAAGACAAGTTTTTCCTGAGTAAACACCCATTTTTGGTTAAGAATGATTGTGACTTCTACCAGAACTGTGAAATTTACAATACTTATCTTCAGAGACTTTTGTGAGGTAAATTTTTGACCTGTCTTTCTGACTGGCCAAGCCCATCATTCCGCTCATTTAAGTTGCTCAGTCATGTCCGACTCTTTGCAACCCCATGCACTGCAGTATGCCAGGCTTCCCTGTCCATCACCAACTTGCAGAGCTTACTCAAACTCATGTCCATAGAGCTGGTGATGTCATCCAACCATCTCATCTCCTCCTGCCTTCAATCTTTCCCAGCATCAGGGTCTTTTCCAATGAGTCAGTTCTCCACATTAGATGGCCAGAGTAATGAAGTTTCAGCTTCAGCATCAGTCCTTCCAATGAATATTCAGGACTGATTTTCTTTAGGACTGACTGGTTGGATCTCCTTGCAGGCCAAGGGACTCTCAAAGGGTCCAACACCAGAGTTCAAAAGCATCAATTCTTCGGTGCTCAACTTTCTTTATAGTCCAACTCTCTCATCTATACATGACTACTGGAAAAAACCATAGCTTTGATGACACAGACCTTTGTTAGCAAAGTAATGTCTCTGCTTTTTAATATGCTGTCTAGGTTGCTCATAGCTTTACTTCCGAGGAGTAATTTCATGGCTGTGGTCACCATCTGCAGTGATTTTGGAGTCCAGGAAAATAAAGCCTCTCACTGTTTCTATTGTTACCCCATCTATTTGCCATGAAGTGATGGGACTGGATGCCATGACCTTAGTTTTTTGAATGTTGAGCTTTTAAGCCAACTTTTTCACTCTCCTCTTTCACTTTCATCAAGAGGCTCTTTAGTTCTTCTTCCCTTTCTGCCATAAGGGTGGTGTCATCTGCATATCTGAGGTTATTGATATTTCTCCCAGCAATCTTGATTCCAGATTGTGCTTCATCCAACCCAGCATTTCGTATAATGTACTCTGCATTTAAGTTAAATGAGCAGAGTGACAATATACAGCGTTGATATACTGCTTTGCTGATTTGGAACCAGTCTGTTGTTCCATGTCCAGTTCTAACTGTTGCCTCCTGATCTGCATACAGATTTTTCAGGAGGCAGGTCAGGTGGTCTGGTATTCCCATCTCTAAAAAAATTTCCATAGTTTGTTATGATCCACACAGCCAAAGGCTTTGGCATAGTCAATAAAGCAGAAATAGGTGTCTCTCCAGAACTCTCTTGCTTGTTTGATGATCCAAATGATGTTGGCCATTTGATCTCTGGTTCCTCTGTCTTTTCTAAATCCAGCTTGAACATTTGGAAGTTCATGGTTCATGTACGGCTGAAGCCTGGCTTGGAGAGTTTTGAGCATTATTTTGCTAGTGTGTGAGATGAGTGCAATTGTGCGGTAGTTTGAGCATTCTCTGGCATTGCCCTTCTTTGGGATTGGAATGAAAACTGACCTTTTCCAGTCCTGTGGCCACTGCTGACTTTTCCCAATTTGCTGGCATATTGAGTGCAGCACTTTCACAGCACTGTCTTTCAGGATTTGAAATAGCGCAACTGGAATTTCATTACCTCCACTAGCTTTGTTTGTAGTGATGCTTCCTAAGGTCCACTTGACTTCCCATTCCAAGATGTCTGGCTCTAAGTGAGTAATCACACCATCACGGTTAACTGGGTCATGAAGATCTCTTTTGTATAGTTCTGTGTATTCTTGCCAACTCTACTTAATATTGTCTGCTTCTGTTAGGTCCATACCATTTCTTTCCTTTTTTGTGCCCATCTTTGCAATGAAATATTCCCTTGGTATCTTTAATTTTCTTGAAGAGAATTCTAGTCTTTTACATTCGTATTTTCCTCTATTTCTTTGCATTGATCATTGAGAAGGGCTTTCTTATGTTTCCTTGCTACTCTTTGGAACTCTGCAACTCTGCATTTCAATGGGTGTATCTTTCCTTTTCCCTTTTGCCTTTAGCTTCTCTTCTTTTCTCAGCTGTTTCTAAGGCCTTCTCAGACAACCATTTTGCATTTCTTTTTCTTGGGGATGGTCTTGGTTATTGCCTCCATAGTTCTTCAGGCAGTCTGTCTATCAGATCTAATCCCTTGAATCCATTTGTTACTTCCACTGTAACTTCCACTGTAACACTGTATGGATTTGATTTGGGTCATACCTGAATGATCTAGTGGTTTGGTTTTCTCTACTTTTTTCAATGTAAGTCTGAATTTTACAATAAGGAGTTTATGATCTGAGCCACTCTCAGCTCCCAGTCTTATTTTTGCTGACTGTATAGAAGTTCACCATCTTTGGCTGCAAAGAATATAATCAATCTAATTTCAGTATTGACCATCTGGTGATGTCCATGTGCAGACTCATCTCTTGTGTTGTTGTAAGAGGGTGTTTGCTATGACAGGTGTGTTCGCTTGGCCAAACTCTGTTGGCCTTTGCCCTGCTTCATTTTGTACTCCAACGCCAAACTTACCTGTTACTCCAGGTGTTTCTTGACTTCCTACTTTTACATTCCAGTCCCCTATACCTATAATGAAAAGGACATCTCTTTTGGGGTGTTAGTTCTAAAAGGTCTTGTAGGTCTTCATAGAACTGTTCAACTTCAGTTTCTTCAGCGTTACTGGTTGGGGCATAGACTTGGATTACTGTGATATTGAATGGTTTGCCTTGGAAATGAACAGAGATCATTCTATTGTTTTTGAGGTTTCATCCAAGTACTGCATTTTAGACTCTTTTGTTGACTATGAGGGTACTCCATTTCTTCTAAGGGATTCTTGCCCACAGTAGTAGATAAAATGGTCATCTGAGTTAAACTCACTCATTTCAGTCCATTTTAAGTCACTGATTCCTAAAATGTCGATGTTCACTCTTGCCGTCTCCTGTTTGACCACTTCCAAATTACCTTGATTCATGGACTTAACGTTCCAGGTTCCTATGCAATATTGCTCTTTACAGCATCAGACTTTACTTCCATCACCAGTCACATCCACAACTGGGTGTTGTTTTCACTTTGGCTCCGTCTCTTCATTCTTTTTGGAGCTATTTCTCCACTTATCTCCAGTAGCATATTGGGCACCTACTGACCTGGAGAGTTCATCTTTCAGTGTCCTATCTTTTAGATTCACCACAGAATTCAAATTCCAAACTAAGAATTCAAATTCAAATAGATCAAATTCACCACAGAGATAACTTACAACCCCATGTGGCACTGGGTTTGTGTTTCTTCATTCCATGGACACTGGTAAAATATATTTTAAATGGGTGGCATATTTTCTAACAGCATAAATCAATTTTGATTTTCTAGCTGTTCTTATGTATGTCACAACTCCAATTGCTACTTAGAGACATATTTGTAAAAATCTGAATTTTAAAAAGTTGAACTGAAAAAACAAGCCAACATTCTCAAATAAAGCCCAGCCTATAATGAAATTTATTGCGTGTTTCAAATGTTGTAAAATGGAGTTGTGTTAAGGAAGGAGAAAAAGAAACTCATTTAATTATGTTTGCTGAATGAATTTTCTAGTATTGTAGAAACTGGTCTTAACAAAAGTATAATCATACCTCATATAATTAAACACACTCCTTAGGGTGAAAGCCAGTGTAATAAGTACCAGTGCTTTCTGTTTCATTATATAAACAAGCTCCAATAGAAACTGGTTTTAATAAGAGGAACTTAGGCTGTGAGGGCAGTCAATCCTTGTTACAGATTCAACCTTTCACTGCTATAACAACTTAAAAAACAATCTGTTTACTATGGAGAAACAACAGTATTGATGTATTTTGGATCAATGTTTCTTTGGAATGAATGCCAAGCCACAAAAGACATTAGATTAAGAGTTAATCTCTTACTGAGCCTCTCTACCCCACCTCTTCCCCCAGTGGCAACTCACTCCAGTATTTCTTGCCTGGAAAATCCCATGGACAGAGGAGCCTCATGGGCTATAGTCCATGGGGTCACAAAGAGTTGGACATGACTGAGCAACTGAACAATGCACTGTACCCCACCCCTAGTCTACCCCCTCAAGCAGTGAAAGTCTCAAGAATTTCAACAGTTATTGCCTCAAAAGGTCTGCAAATAGGTCAACGATATCCTTTTCACAGCTAAATTAAAACTCTTTGTCTAATAAAGTACTTTTGGGGTCTTGTTTTGGTTCTATTGTCAAATAATAAGCTTACCATTTCCTGAAATTTTCTACATTTTATTTAACACCCATCACGCACCAGAAAGTGAAAGTGTTAGTTGCACAGTCATGTTTACTGTATGCAACCCCATGTACTGTAGCCCACCAGGCTCCTCTGTCCATGGAATTCTCCAGGCAAGAAAATGGGTGGGTAGCCATTTCCTCCTCCGTGGGATCTTCCTGACTTAAGGATCGAATGCTGGTCTCCTGCATTGCAGGTGGTCTGAGCCACCAGGGAAGCCCATCACACACCAGGCACTACATGACAACATTTTCTCAGTTATCTCTATGACAATCCCATGGAGTACTATATTTTCCCCATTTACTCTTTAAAATACTAAAACCCAGAAACAAACATTACATCTCACAGTTATGTAAGGGTTTCCCCAGTGGCTCAGGGTAAAGAATCTGTCTACCTGCAATGAAAGAGCCATAGGAGATGAAAGTTTGATCTCTGGGTCACGAAGATCCGCTGAAGGAAATGGCAACCTGCTCCAGTATTCTTGCCAGGATAGTCCCATAGAGTGGGGTCACAAATAGACAGGACTGAGTACGCATGCACAGTTGATATGTGGCAGAGTTGGGTTGAAACACAGGCCCACCAGACCTTGCCTTGAGAAAACATACCTAATGAAGTGATCAATAAGGATGTGTGAAAACATTTTGATAT
Organism: Raphicerus campestris; assembly: GCA_006410735.1. Classification (NCBI taxonomy): domain Eukaryota; kingdom Metazoa; phylum Chordata; class Mammalia; order Artiodactyla; family Bovidae; genus Raphicerus; species Raphicerus campestris. The sequence goes on from SJYW01045455.1 coordinate 688,798, forward strand.
AGAATTAAACTCAATAGACTGATTGATTTTTACCATTGTGAAATGTCCTTTCATGAAGTTTGGTAGCTATATTGACAGTAAAGACTTCTAGTACACAGTTTCTTTTTACTATATTTGTGAGAGTAGTTGTGACATGGATCCCTGGAAGCTAGGGCTTTCGATTGGATACATATATCAGCTACAAACTGGCACTTGCCATGAGCATTTGCTAATGACTAAACAACAACAATGGTACTTGCTGTCTGCCACTATTTGCTGTTTGCTTCAGCACAGAGACTGACCCTGTGCTGCTGCATCTTCTGACCTTCATCACCCCCTGAGGACGTTCAGGGTGAAGTGAGGTACTCTGTGCCTCAGGGAATCTGGTGGGAAGGTCTTTAGATAGTTGGATATTTTTATGCACAGATTATATGACGAGTATCTCTGCATCTCCTCATGTCCGGAAAAGCACGAAATCTGTTCATGCTGATATCAGATCCTCATGACTTGGAGAAAACTTCTTGTAAAGTAAGCTCTTGATTGCACTGAAATCTCCTTTCACCCAAACCTTATATATTGATCTTCCCCCACAACTTCTTTGGAGCAGTCTCTCAGAGGTATCTGAGGTGCTTCCTACTGGGTTGCAGTCCTCATTTCACCCTCAACAAAACTTAACTTGCAGCTCTCAAGTTGTGCATCTTTTTTAGTTGACACATAAGAATCTTTAAGATTTTGGGGAAACAGACTCTTGCAGGGTACAAACAAAGGACCCAGGACGAGGAAAAAGGAGCAGTGACCCCACAAGAGACTGAGTCAGACTTGCCTGTGAGTGTCCAAGAATATCTGGTGGAGGCATGGGTTGAGAGTGGCCTGCCGCGGGGGCTGGGGTATGGAATAAAACAGTGCTGGCATAAGTCCTTTTGAAGCACCATTACACCTACCATCTTTGCGTGAAATGTTCCCTTGGTATCTTTAATTTTCTTGAAGAGATCTCCAGTCTTTCCCATTCTGCTATTTTCCTCTATTTCTGTGCCTTGATCACCCAGGAAGGCTTTCTTTTCTTTCATTGCTATTCTTTGGAACTTTGAATTCAGATGGGTATATTTTTCCTTTTATCCTTTGCCTTTAGCTTCGCTTCTTTTCTCAGCTATTTGTATAGCTCCTCAGACAACCATTTTGCCTTTTTGCATTTCTTTTTCTTGGGGATGGTTTTGATCACTGCCTCTTGTGCAATGTCATGAACCTCTGTCTATACTTCTTCAGACACTCTGTCTATCAGATCTAATCCCTTGAATCTATTTGTCACCTCTACTGTATAATCATAAGGGATCTGATTCAACTCATATCTGAATGGTCTAGTGGTTTCTTCAGTTTAAGTCTGAATTTGGCAATAAGGAGTTCACGATCTGAGCCACAGTCAGCTCCTGGTCTTGTTTTTGCTGACTGTATAGACTTTCTCCATCTTTGGCTGCAAAGAATATAATCAATCTGATTTCAGTATTGACCATCTGGTGAGGTCCATGTGTAGAGTTGTCTCTTGTGTTGTTGGAAGAGGGTGTTTGCTATGACAGGTGTGTTCTCTTGGCCAAACTCTGTTAGCCTTTGCCCTGCTTCATTTTGTGCCAAACTTGCCTGTTACTCCAGCTATCTCTTGACTTCCCACTTTTGCATTCCAGTCCCCTATAATGAAAAGGACATCTTTTTTGGGTGTTAGCTCTAGAAGGCCTTGTAGGTCTTCATAGAACTATTCAACTTTAGCTTCTTCAGCATTACTGGTTGGGGCATAGACTTGGATTACTGTGATATTGAATGGATTGCCTTGGAAATGAACAGAGATCATTCTGTCACTTTTGAGATTGCATTCAAGTACTGTATTCTGGACTCTTTTGTTTACTATGATGGCTATTCCATTTCTTCTAAGGGATTCTTGCCCACAGTTCAGTTCAGTTCAGTTCAGTTGCTCAGTTGTGTCCCATTCTTTGCAGGCCTCCCTGTCCATCACCAACTCCTGGAGTTCACTCAAACTCATGTTCATCAAGTCAGTGATGTCATCCAGTCATCTCATCCTCTGTCGTCCCCTTCTCCTCCTGCCCCCAATCCCTCCTAGCATCAGAGTCTTTTCCAATGAGTCAACTCTTTGTATGAGGTGGCCAAAGTACAGGAGTTTCAGCTTTAGCATCATTCCTTCCAAAGAACACCCAGGGTTGATCTCCTTTAGAATGGACTGGTTGGATCTCCTTGCAGTCCAAGGGACTCTCAAGAGTCTTCTCCAGCACCACAGTTCAAAAGCATTTCTTCGGTGCTCAGCTTTCTTCACAGTCCAACTCTCACATCTGTACATGACCACAGGAAAAACCATAGCCTTGACTAGACAGACCTTAGTCGGCAAAGTAATGTGTCTATTTTAATATACTATCTAGGTTGGTCATAACTTTCCTTCCAAGGAGTAAGCGTCTTTTAATTTCATGGCTGCAGTCATCATCTGCAGTGATTTTGGATCCCCCCAAAATAAAGTCTGACACTGTTTCCACTGTTTCCCCATCTATTTCCCATGAAGTGATGGGACCAGATGCCATGATCTTGGTTTTTTGAATGTTGAGCTTTAAGCTGACTTTTTCACTCTCCTCTTTCACTTTCATCAAGAGGCTTTTTAGTTCCTCTCCACTTTCTGCCCTAAGGATGGTGTCATCTGTATATCTGAGGTTACTGATGTTTCTCCCAGCAGTCTTGATTCCAGCTTGTGCTTCTTCCAGTCCATCATTTCTCATGATGTACTCTGCATGTAGTAGATAAAATGGTCATCTGAGTTAAATTCACCTATAATAGTCCATTTTAGTTAGCTGATTCCTAGAATGTTGATGTTCACTCTTGCCATCTCCTGTTGACCACTTCCAATTTGCCTTGATTCATGGACCTAACATACCAGGTTCCTATGCAATATTGCTCTTTACAGCGTTGGACTTTACTTCCATCACCAGTCACATCAACAACTGGGTGCTGTTTTCACTTTAGCTCTGTCTCTTCATTCTTTCTGGAGCTATTTCTCCACTGATCTCCAGTAGCATATTGGGCACCTACCGACCTGGGGAGTTCTTCTTTCAGTGTCCTATCTTTTTGCCTTTTCATGCTGTTCATGGGGTTCACAAGGCAAGAATACTGAAGTGGTTTGCCATTCTATTCTCCAGTGGACCACATTTTGTCAGAACTCTCCACCATGACCCATCCATCTTGGGTGGCCCTACACAGCATGGCTCACAGTTTCATTGAGTTAGACATGGCTACGGTCCATGTAATCAGATTGGTTACTTTTCTGTGACTGTGGTTTTCAGTCTGTCCTCTGATGGAGAAGGGTAAGAGGCTTATGGAAGCTTTCTATTGAGAGAGACTGACTGAGGGGGAGATTGGGTCTTGTTCTGATGGGCAGGGCCATGCTCAGTAAATCTTTAATCCAATTTTCTGTTGATGGGCAGGGCTGTGTTCCCTCCTCTGACCTGAAGCTAAACTATGGTGGAAGTAATGAAGATAATGGAGACCTCCTTCAAAAGGTGCCATGCATGTACTGCTACACTCAGCGCCCCAGTCCTGCATAGGCCACCATCATCCCATGCCTCAGCTGGAGACGCCTGAAAACTCATGGGCGAGACTGCGTCAATCTCTTGTGGGGCCACTGCTCCTTTCTCCTGGGTCCTGGTGCTCACAAGGTTCTGTTTGTGCCCTCCAAGAGTCTTTCTCTCCAGTCCTGTGTGAGTTGGGATTAATGGCGACCTCCTCCAACAGGGCTTATGCCATACCCAGGTCAGTTGCACCCAGAGCCCCTGCCCCTGCAGCAGGCTACTGCTGACCTGTACCTTGGCAGGAGACACTCACACAGTTCCAGCTAAGTTTCTGTGTGGTCTTTTTGTCCGGGTGCGCACAAGGTTTCTTTGAGCCTTCTGAGCATCTGTGGCAGGCAAGTGGTTTGAGTCTAAGTGTGATTTTGCCCTTCCTACCATCTTGCTGGGGCTTCTCCTTTGCCTTTGGACAGGGAGTATCTTTTTTTGGAGGGATCCAACATTCTCCAGTTGACGGTGGTTCAGCAGCGAGTTGCAGTTTTAGAGTTCACGCAGGAGAAGATGAGCACATGTCCTTCTACTCTGCCATCTTATGCCACATGAAAATTAGAGTAACCAAGGGAACATTTCATGCAAAGATGGTTACAACAAAGGACAGAAGTGGTATGCACCTAACAGAAGCAGAAGATATTAAGAGGTGGCAAGAATACACAGAAGAACCACACAAAAAAGATCTTCATGACCCAGATAACCACAATGATGAGATCACTCACTTAGAGCTAGACATCCTGGAATGTGAAGTCAAGTGGGCCTTAAGAGGCATCACTATGGACAAAACTAGTGGAGGTAATGGAATTCCAGTTGAATTATTTCAAATCCTAAAAGATAATGCTGTGAAAATGCTGCACTCAATATGCCAGCAAATTGGGAAAAGTCAGCAGTGGCCACAGGACTGGAAAAGGTCAGTTCTCATTCCAACTCCAAAGAAAGGAAATGCCAAAGAAAGATCAAGCTACTGCACAACTGCACTCTTCTCACATGCTAGCAAAGTAATGTTGAAAATTCTCCAAGCCAGGCTTCAACATTATGTGAACTGAGAACTTCTTGATGTTCACGCTGGATACAGAAAAGGCAGAGGAACCAGAGACCAAGTTGCCAATATCTGTTGGATCAAAGAAAAAGCCTGAGAATTCCAGAACATCTACTTCTGCTTTATTGATTATGCTAAAGCCTTTGTGTCAATCATAACAAACTGTGGGAAATTGTCCAAGAGATGAGAATAGCAGATCAACTTCCCTGCCTCCTGAGAAATCTGTATGCAGGTCAAGAAGCAACAGTTAGAACCAGACATAGAACCACACTCTGGTTCCAAATTGGGAAAGGAGTGCATCAAGGCTGTAGATTGTCACCCTGCTTATTTAACTTAAATGCAGAGTACATCATTCAAAATGCTGTACCTGGATGAAGCACAAGCTGGAATCAAGATTGCCGGGAGAAATGTCAACAACTTCAGATATGCAGATGACACCACCTTATTGAAGAAAGTGAAGAGGAACTAAAGAGCCTCTTGATGAAAGTGAAAGAGGAGAGTGGAAGAGCTGGCTTAAAACTCAACATTCAAAAAATGAAGATCATGGCATCCAGTCCTATCACTTCATGGCAAATAGATGAGGAAACAGTGGAAATACTGACAGACTCTTTTTTTCTTTGGCTTGAAAATCACTGGGGATGGAGACTGCAGGCATGAAGTTAAAAGATGCTTGCTCCTTGGAAGAAAAGCTATGACCAATCCAGACAGCATATTAAAAAGCAGAAACATTAGTTTGCTGACTAACATAGTCAAAGCTATGGTTTTCCCAGTGGTCATGTATGGAGGTGAGAGTTGGATCAGAAAGAAAGCTGAGTGCTGAAGAATTGATGCTTTTGAACTGTGGTGTTGGAGAAGAATCTTGAGAGTCCCTTGGACTGCAAGGAGCTCAAACCAGTCCATCCTAAGGGAAATTAGTCCTGAATATTCTTTGGAAGGACAGATGCTGAAGCTCCAATATTTTTGCTACCCGATGTGAAGAACTGACTCAGAAAAGACACTGATGCTGGGAAAGATTGCAGGCGGGCAGAATTGGACGACAGAGGATGAGATGGTTAGATGGCATCACCGACTCAATGGACATGAGTTTGCGCAAGCTCTGGGAGTGGTGACGGATAGGGAAGCCTGGCGTGCTGCAGTCAATGTGGTCACAAAGAGTTGGACACTACTGAGTGACTGAACTGAACTGAAGATTCAATAATGGGATGGATTAAAATTTGGGGGTAGAAAAGAAGCATGATGTAGTCTGTCAGAATTTTTGAGAATGAAGAGTTAGTGATTGCTTCTAAATACTACAATTAATTTGACTGACAATTGGGTTTTAGAGAACCCATATAGCAAAGAGCAGGTTTTAAGGAAAGGAAGTGAAATACCAATTTAATATATGCATTTTAATAAACTTTTTCTATTAGGCCAATTTTCATAGTAAGTTTTATCTTCAATGCTTAACCCTAGAAAACATGTGCACACGGGTGCACTCCTATGCCAAACAAATTTAACAAGGTGGCTTGAATAGAGAAAGCAGTAATAATTCAGGACCTTTTGCCTGTGTCAAATTTTTTAATCTTTCCTCTTCAAGTATATAGAATGCTGAAAGGAGAAAAGATAAAATTTCCAATTGTTAATTGCCAAATTTTGTTTGTAGTACATTATTATTCAGAAAGCTCTTTGTCACTTGCTTCTTCCAATTTAGAAATAACTGGCTTTGTTCATTCCTCTGACTACAGTTCTAACAGGACTGGTTTTACTAGGATTTTCAAAAGAAAGCTCAGTACTACAAATGGGTTTTTGAATCAAATATGAACCTTCATAATGGGACAAAGCTCACATTTACAGAAAACTTATGTCTCAGGTACTCGGCAGGACACTTTAATTTGCTCAAAGTGAAGTGAAGTTGCTTAGTCGTGTCTGCTCTTTGTGACCCCATGGACTGTACCTTATCAGGCTCCTCTGTCCATGGGATTTTCCAAGCAATAGTACTGGAGTGGATTGCCATTTCCTTCTCCAGGAGATCTTCCCCACCCAGGGATCAAACCCGGGTCTCCCACATTGTAGACAGACGCTTAACCGTCTGAGCCACCAGGGAAGTCCTTGCCCAAAGTCAGAGATTATGTCACAGAGCTAGGATTCATATTCAGGTCTGCCTGACTGTAGAGCTTTTCTGCCACATCACATTGATTATTGAATGTATTTCAAAAATTTATAAATCAATTTTTACTCTGTAGCTGTAAAAGAATTTAACACACAGTTACGGAAAACACTGATTGAAACTCCCTGCCCTGGCTAGGCATCAGAGCAACCATTTGCATGAATTATTTTTTGACAGTTGGTCCAGGTAAAGAATGCAGAACCAACAAGTGACCACCAACCAGAAGAATTCAGGAAAGGTCAAAAGGAGATGCCACCTGTCTTACTGATCTTCCAGAATCCTCCTCATTGAAATTCATTTTGGCTGAGCAATGGCTGAGTCACCAGGAAGGACCCTGAGTCCAAATGATTGGCCAGAGACAATCTGGAAACTAATCCCATCACCATAAAACCCAAGACTCTTCACCTAAGTGCCCCTTGCTTAATAAAATCTCTTGCTTTGTCAATACGTGTCTCCTTGAACAATTCATTTCTGAGCATTAGATAAGAGCCCCCATGGGTCACCCTTCCTGCAACAAATACATAAAAAAATATATTCTTCTTTTCAACTTAAAATATGTTAAGACAGTTTGAGGTCATGTTGCCGCGTATTCCATGACCCATTTCTTACTCTCGTTAGCTCTATTTCCTTTCACCATTAGCTACTTCATCATCCTTCACTATACAAGCTGTTAAATCTTCCAACTATCTTTTGACTCACTGGAATATGTGTGCTCTTATATGCAAACACTTCGGCTGACTAGAACAGAAGGAGGCCAGTGGTATGTAAGGCAATATGATTTATTATGGACAAGCGGTAGAAAAAATGCTACTAATATCCACAGATAATTTCCTCAAGTCATATGTAAAGAGGCAATATTATTAAAAGTTTCCTTTATTTTTCTGATGAATCAAGTATCAATACTATCTTCCAATTACATTTTATGCCTTATAAACATTAGCACAGTTATTATCACCTCATCAACAATCAAATAATAAATCAAACTAGGTCCCGGTGGTTATGTCCACATCCATATTGCCAGGGTGATCAGGAACTCTCATTTGTTTGCTTTAGCTTTTAGTTCTTGGTTATATCTATAAAGAAAACAGAAAGGAAAAAATCATGAATCAGAATAAACACATTCATTTCTTAACTAAAATTTTTTTTTTCTTTTTTTGGTTGCATTGCATAGCATGTGGGATCTTAATTCCCTGACCAGGGATAGAATCCAAGCCTCCTGCGGTGGAAATGAGGAATCTTAACCACTGGACCACCAGGGACGTCCCTAGATAATATTTATAATAAGAAGGGAATGAGAATCATATTCCATCTCTTCTTTTTCACTAGTCAAGAGACTATACAGTTGTAAATACAATCTTCCCAGGGGCTTGTAGGTAGAAATATGCAGGAAGGAGCATAAGCTAAGGACTTTATTTGAATTTGGCTTGAAACTGTCAAAAAGTCTTAACTGACTTACAGTTTGTTGTACAAAAGTATTAATTTAATGTACGAATATTTTCATTCTTGAACTATATGAGAATGTGACAAATGTGAACATATGTATAAAATTTACCAAAACGTAGTCACCTAAAGCTTTTAATTTTATGCTCACAAAGCATCTTCCCTGAGAATAAAATCAGCTGGCAATGGGTCTGTCTAGTCACTAAAAATATAATTCTGTGACACAGGCTGGCTACTGGGTTAGGAAGTGTAATATTTAGGTTTGTTGAAACTAAGGACAATTTCTTCAGTTCTCATTAATTCTCAATTCTCATTAATTCAAAGAAGAATTAATCACAAAGCAACAGAGTCTTTCCGTTTGACAACACCCTGGGCTTCATTTACTAATCTTCTCAGATGAAAACAGAGTGGAAAACTGAACAAGCACAAAAAGGAAGCTATTCTATGAAGTCTATCTTGCCTCCTATATTTCTCAAAAGGTCCAAACTTCAAATATTCAATCATATTTTCCTGAGTGCTCCAGAGAGTCCAACATTTTTATTTCTAACTCTCTCAATTTATTTCTAAATCTCTCAATCTGCTATTTTAATTATAAGGCTAAATATCCTTTCCTTAAATTGTATCTGAATTTCTGATATTAGAAGTTACATTTCTGAACGTGGCACTTAGTGTTCTCATAGTTTTACTATCATGAATTAATATCAGGTTAAAATAAGACGGTGTATGAGAAAAGTACTCTGTGAATAAAATCACTGTACAAACTGAAGTTTATATTGATATAAGATAAGACCTAAAAATGGTTATCAGGCATTTGTAGAATGAGTGAGTATTCATCTATCTGTTATGTGCTAGATTATTAATTAAGCTGCAAGTAAAGCTAGCTATGTTACAGACGAATGAAATTAAATGTACTATACACTACAGAACAGAATGCTTTCTGAAAAGATATATTATATAGCTCAATGTTTTCTAATTTTTTATTGAGATCATTCAATTTTTTTAGCCAAAGGAAGCTGTTATTCATAACACTTTTTTGTAATTTAGGAAGGTCCTATGGTTTAAACAAAGCCAGAGCCTCATTCTAAGCTCATTCCAGGGTGTTAGTTAGTCACTGACAAATAATATTAATTACTGAATAAACAGTTTCAAGGGCTTCCCAGGTGGCTCAGTGGTAAAGAATCTGCCTGCAATATAGGAGATGTGGGTTCGATCTCTGAGTGGGGAAGTTTCCCTGGATAAGGATATGGCGACCCACTCCAATACTCTTGCCTGGGAAATCCCATGGACAGAAGAGCCTGGTGGGCTACAGTTCATGGGGTCACAAAGAGTCGGACACAACTGAATGACTAAATGACAACAAAAACATGGTGAGCTTACCTCCAAATACGAAAGAGCTGAGAGGCTCCTGCTGTCCCAACAAAGAAATTAACAGCAAATAGACTCCAGTTTTTTGGAATAATTACAAGTGAATATCTTGACCAAATAAAGCCTGTTGAAATAAAATATTTAAAAAAAAACAGCATAGGTATTGCTGCAATCTTATCTAAACATTTAATATTAGAGTAAAATAATTAGACTATGATTTTATTTTCTTGGGCTCCAAAAACACTGCAGATGGTGACTGTAGCCATGAAATTAACAGATGCTTGTTCCTTGGGAGTAAAAGCTATGACAAACCTAGCAAGGATATGAAGAAGTAGAGACATCCCTTTGTCGACAATAGTCAAAGGTATGGTTTTTCCAGTAGTCATGTATGGATATGAGAGTTGGACCATAAAGAAGGCTGAGTGCTGAAGAACTGATAGTTTCAAATGGTGGTGCCGAGAAGACTCCTTTTTTTTTTTTTTTTTTTTTTTTGAAGACTCTTTAGAGTCCCTTGGACAGCAAGATCAAACCAGTCAATACTAAAGGAAATCAACCCAGAACATTCATTGGAAGGACTGATGCTAAAGCTGAAGTTTCAGTACTATGGCTATAGACCTGACTCACTGGAAAAGATCCTAATGCTGGGAAAGATTGAGAGCAGGAGGAGAATGGGGCAACAGAGGATGAGATGGTTGGATGACATTACCAACTCAATAGACATGAGTCTGAGCAAACTCGGGGAGATAGTGAAACAGAGTAGCCTGGCGTGCTTCATGAAGTCCATGGGGTCGCAAAGAGTCAGACACAACTTAGCGACTGAAAAACAACCACAACAGCAGAAAGCAGGGAAAAAAGGTTATAATCTGAGATTTAATGAAGTTGGTATAATTCAGGATTATACAAAATACTGTTATTACATCAAAGAAAAAATTTTATAACCCTCCTTCTGCCTTCTTCTGCTATAGTCTAATAACTGCTTAAAGGTAATACCATTAGTTTATTTGTGTGTGAGTGTGTGTGTATGTATTTCAAATGTTAAACAATCAAGTAAATTGATATTAAACTAATTATTGAAGGTCCTATGTGGAGGTTATTCATTTAATGTACCTGTAGCCATCAAAACAGCAGATTGAGCCGTGCTGAGTTTTTCTGCAGGTCTGGCCATATCAGCCAATCCAGCACACACCAGCCCCTGGAAATGAACATTTTTTTTCAATGTTACTCTTTCTTAGCGGTGGAAGTATCAGAACGCTGTTAGAATCATTCTACTCATACTCCACCAGCAGCATCAGTCAGAAAGTTTAGTAATGAGCCCTCAAAGAATGCTAGTTATGCTAGTCTACCGCACAGATTAGAATACATAACAGAATGATTTCTATTGATGAAAAATTCACTCCTACACAAAATAAAGAGATACTAGGACAACGAACTCCTATATACCCATCACCCAGTCAACAATTATTGAGATTCTACCATATTTACCTTTCCTCCTCCCTTTCTCCTTTTTTCTTTAAGTATTTTACATCAAATTCTAAACATGTCATTAGACAATATGGTCTTAAGAAATTCATTTTCAGGACTTCCCTTGGGGTCCAGAGGTTAGGAATATGCATGCCAACGCGGAGGACATGAACTGGATCCCTGGTCTGGGAAGATCCCACCTGCCAAGGAGCAGCTAAGCCTGGAGCCACAACTACGGAAGCCTGGGTGTTCTAGAGTCCGAGTTCAGCAGCAACGGAAGCCTGAGTGCTCTAGAGGTGGTGTTCTGCAACTAGAGAAGCCACTGCTCACTGCAACTAGAGAAAGCCTGTGTGCAGCAACGAAGACCCAAGAAAGCCAAAAATGAACAAACAAATAAGTTCATTTTCAGGTTTTATTGAATTCCTAAAAGATGCATGAAGCATTTTTTTTTTACAAAAAGGTTTTTTCCTCCTAAATAGAACATATGCGTACTTGTGAGTTTATACACAAATTTAAACCAAATTAAAATGATTTTTATTTAATAAAGTCAGTGGTTCAAGAAAGCAGTGATTCTCGCTCAAAAAGTGGCAAATGGTTAAATACAGAAGTGGAAATAGAGGTATATCACGACTAACACTACTTTTCTTCATAATTTTCATCCATAGTCATGTGATTTTCTTCTCAAGTATCTCCAAATCACCACTCTTACATTCTTCTTCCAGGTCCTAATATACATTTCTCTCTTGCATATTTGTTCCACTTTGGCAGGGTGGAATACTGCCCTTGTATAGGGGAAGAAGGGGGCTGGCTTCTACCATTATTCTACTCGGTCCATGTATTACTACACTGTGGTTTTTCAAACAGATTTATGACGACTAGAGGCTATATTCTAGCACTGTCTTTTGGAAGAAGGGAGCAGCCATGATTTTGTTTATGCTCAGAGTATACATTTCATTTTTCTAGGACATTTAGTAATCATTCTCTCTCACAAAGGTCCTGAGTCCCCTCTCCCACAGTTCTTTTTCTTTTCTTCTTGAAATCATCTTCTCTTTTAATATGTATGTATATATTTTCTGATCCATTTACAAAGATGTTGTAGAAATTATGCCCTTTGACTCTCTAGTATTTTAGTGTATATTTGCTAAGAACAAGACTATCTTCCCATTTTCTTAAATATCCATAATCTAATCACAAAATTTAACACGGACAAGACACTGTTGTCTAATATACAGTTCACAGTCAAATTTTGACACAGTTAAAACTGCCCCAAAATGTCTTAAATTTTTTTTTTCTTTTCTAGAGTAGTTAGGTCAGGAGAATACACTGCATTTGGATATTACAGCTTTTAGTCTTCTTCTGAAATTGAAGTATAGTTGGTTTATAATACTATATTAGTTTCCTTTCCTGAACTTCTAAAGTTCCTTATTTCGATATCACTCTAATCTCATGTAAATTACCTTCGAAAATCTTATTGTGAATTTACTTATCTCTATCCTTTACTAGCTTGATGACTTTGGTCAAGTTACGTAATACTCTCTCTCTCTTTCTTTTGGCCATGCAGTTTACTGGATCTTAGCTCCCTGACAAGGGACTGAATCTGGGCACCCTGCAGTGGAAGTGCTGACTCCTAGCCGCTGGACAGCCATGGAATCCCCGTAATGCTTGCCTCATAGTCTTCATGTATACAATGAGAGTACTGATAGCTACGCTTGCAAGAATGATTAAATGAGATAATATGATTTAAGGATATTCAGCATAGTGTCTGGAAAATATTACTGTTAGCAACAACAAACAGTAGTTTACATTTTTAGAGGAACAGAGGTAACGGAATATTAGTCTCTGTACCCTTTTCTGTATTTCCAGTCTCAGGGGCTAGAAGGTCGATGTTCCTCTTCTTCTTTATCATGAACTTTACTCAAATAATAGAACTGTAGAGTCAGAGAGTGTGTGGAGTATACCGAAAGATTGTATAAATTACTCCCTAGCATAAGAAGAAAGTATCAATTATANAAATCAACCCAGAACATTCATTGGAAGGACTGATGCTAAAGCTGAAGTTTCAGTACTATGGCTATAGACCTGACTCACTGGAAAAGATCCTAATGCTGGGAAAGATTGAGAGCAGGAGGAGAATGGGGCAACAGAGGATGAGATGGTTGGATGACATTACCAACTCAATAGACATGAGTCTGAGCAAACTCGGGGAGATAGTGAAACAGAGTAGCCTGGCGTGCTTCATGAAGTCCATGGGGTCGCAAAGAGTCAGACACAACTTAGCGACTGAAAAACAACCACAACAGCAGAAAGCAGGGAAAAAAGGTTATAATCTGAGATTTAATGAAGTTGGTATAATTCAGGATTATACAAAATACTGTTATTACATCAAAGAAAAAATTTTATAACCCTCCTTCTGCCTTCTTCTGCTATAGTCTAATAACTGCTTAAAGGTAATACCATTAGTTTATTTGTGTGTGAGTGTGTGTGTATGTATTTCAAATGTTAAACAATCAAGTAAATTGATATTAAACTAATTATTGAAGGTCCTATGTGGAGGTTATTCATTTAATGTACCTGTAGCCATCAAAACAGCAGATTGAGCCGTGCTGAGTTTTTCTGCAGGTCTGGCCATATCAGCCAATCCAGCACACACCAGCCCCTGGAAATGAACATTTTTTTTCAATGTTACTCTTTCTTAGCGGTGGAAGTATCAGAACGCTGTTAGAATCATTCTACTCATACTCCACCAGCAGCATCAGTCAGAAAGTTTAGTAATGAGCCCTCAAAGAATGCTAGTTATGCTAGTCTACCGCACAGATTAGAATACATAACAGAATGATTTCTATTGATGAAAAATTCACTCCTACACAAAATAAAGAGATACTAGGACAACGAACTCCTATATACCCATCACCCAGTCAACAATTATTGAGATTCTACCATATTTACCTTTCCTCCTCCCTTTCTCCTTTTTTCTTTAAGTATTTTACATCAAATTCTAAACATGTCATTAGACAATATGGTCTTAAGAAATTCATTTTCAGGACTTCCCTTGGGGTCCAGAGGTTAGGAATATGCATGCCAACGCGGAGGACATGAACTGGATCCCTGGTCTGGGAAGATCCCACCTGCCAAGGAGCAGCTAAGCCTGGAGCCACAACTACGGAAGCCTGGGTGTTCTAGAGTCCGAGTTCAGCAGCAACGGAAGCCTGAGTGCTCTAGAGGTGGTGTTCTGCAACTAGAGAAGCCACTGCTCACTGCAACTAGAGAAAGCCTGTGTGCAGCAACGAAGACCCAAGAAAGCCAAAAATGAACAAACAAATAAGTTCATTTTCAGGTTTTATTGAATTCCTAAAAGATGCATGAAGCATTTTTTTTTTACAAAAAGGTTTTTTCCTCCTAAATAGAACATATGCGTACTTGTGAGTTTATACACAAATTTAAACCAAATTAAAATGATTTTTATTTAATAAAGTCAGTGGTTCAAGAAAGCAGTGATTCTCGCTCAAAAAGTGGCAAATGGTTAAATACAGAAGTGGAAATAGAGGTATATCACGACTAACACTACTTTTCTTCATAATTTTCATCCATAGTCATGTGATTTTCTTCTCAAGTATCTCCAAATCACCACTCTTACATTCTTCTTCCAGGTCCTAATATACATTTCTCTCTTGCATATTTGTTCCACTTTGGCAGGGTGGAATACTGCCCTTGTATAGGGGAAGAAGGGGGCTGGCTTCTACCATTATTCTACTCGGTCCATGTATTACTACACTGTGGTTTTTCAAACAGATTTATGACGACTAGAGGCTATATTCTAGCACTGTCTTTTGGAAGAAGGGAGCAGCCATGATTTTGTTTATGCTCAGAGTATACATTTCATTTTTCTAGGACATTTAGTAATCATTCTCTCTCACAAAGGTCCTGAGTCCCCTCTCCCACAGTTCTTTTTCTTTTCTTCTTGAAATCATCTTCTCTTTTAATATGTATGTATATATTTTCTGATCCATTTACAAAGATGTTGTAGAAATTATGCCCTTTGACTCTCTAGTATTTTAGTGTATATTTGCTAAGAACAAGACTATCTTCCCATTTTCTTAAATATCCATAATCTAATCACAAAATTTAACACGGACAAGACACTGTTGTCTAATATACAGTTCACAGTCAAATTTTGACACAGTTAAAACTGCCCCAAAATGTCTTAAATTTTTTTTTTCTTTTCTAGAGTAGTTAGGTCAGGAGAATACACTGCATTTGGATATTACAGCTTTTAGTCTTCTTCTGAAATTGAAGTATAGTTGGTTTATAATACTATATTAGTTTCCTTTCCTGAACTTCTAAAGTTCCTTATTTCGATATCACTCTAATCTCATGTAAATTACCTTCGAAAATCTTATTGTGAATTTACTTATCTCTATCCTTTACTAGCTTGATGACTTTGGTCAAGTTACGTAATACTCTCTCTCTCTTTCTTTTGGCCATGCAGTTTACTGGATCTTAGCTCCCTGACAAGGGACTGAATCTGGGCACCCTGCAGTGGAAGTGCTGACTCCTAGCCGCTGGACAGCCATGGAATCCCCGTAATGCTTGCCTCATAGTCTTCATGTATACAATGAGAGTACTGATAGCTACGCTTGCAAGAATGATTAAATGAGATAATATGATTTAAGGATATTTAGCATAGTGTCTGGAAAATATTACTGTTAGCAACAACAAACAGTAGTTTACATTTTTAGAGGAACAGAGGTAACGGAATATTAGTCTCTGTACCCTTTTCTGTATTTCCAGTCTCAGGGGCTAGAAGGTCGATGTTCCTCTTCTTCTTTATCATGAACTTTACTCAAATAATAGAACTGTAGAGTCAGAGAGTGTGTGGAGTATACCGAAAGATTGTATAAATTACTCCCTAGCATAAGAAGAAAGTATCAATTATAGAAAGGTCCAAAGTGACTTTTAAAGGGGGTCATGTAAGTGTTTAAGAGCCTAGGCTTTGAAGTCAAATTAGACCTGAGGGCTCACATCCTGAGTCCATCGTCACTTAACAGTTTTAGTTCTTTGAACCTCGGTATCTTTACATCTCAGATTATTTCTGGTGAAGATTAAATATGAGACAGTGTATTAAATAACCCAATATAGACAGTTTGGTATCTAGCAGATTCAGGTTATTTCTCTGCTTCCATCAGTTAAAAACTGGTTTTCAAATATGTGTGATCTTTTTGGCACCTGGTTATCTCTACTGGGTGGAATAAATACTCATCAGATAGTGTAAAACATTTTTTTTCCTTCTTTTCTTCCAATATTTTCTTGTCTAGTTAAAAAAAAAACAAAAACTCATATAACACTTTTAGAGGATTGTAAAAAACAGTGAAAAACCACTATATAATATTCCAATTCCAAACACTTAAGAGATAGCAAAGTTCTCAAGATTCTAAACTGTGAATTAGCCTATGTCAGGAGTTATAGCTGGAAAAGCAAAAGTAGTTAGATACTAAAAATCAGCATAGATAATCTTAAAACAGTTTGACTTATTCCTAAGAGCAGAAAGAAAAAAAAATTAGCTACACAATATGGTATACTGTTCAAGAGTTAAATATAACCTAGTCTGTGCAAAAAGACTATGAGCAGAAAGAAAAAAAGCTCTGAATTGACCTTCACATAATAGTTTCCCCAGGTTAGCCAAGGGGCTTCCCTGATAGCTCAGTTGGTAAAGAATCCGCCTGCAATGCAGGAAACCCCAGTTTGATTCCTAGGTCAGGAAGATCCCCTGGAGAAGGGATAGGCTACCCACTCCAGTATTCTTGGGCTTCCCTTGTGGTTCAGCTGATAAAGAATCACCTGCAGTGTGGGAGAGCTGGGCTTGATCCCTGGAGGCTACCCATTCCAGTATTCTGGCCTGGAGAATTCCATAGACTGTATAGTGGGCTAATTATTTTGTATTTTAAGTCACTGTAGTTGTCCTCAGACCTGTTTATACAAGTTTTGTTGCAGAGAAGCCAATTCTGACTCCATGTTGGAACTGTTTCTTTGACTTGCTTTTTGCTGCTTTTGTTATTTTAATTATACAGAACAGCCTGCCTCAGAATCCTGCCCCTCTATCTGACTATAAAGTGCCTTTTTTCAGAACCTTGTGTACCTGTAGATGGTAGGAGGGAAGAAATCAACACATCCCCTGGCTGAGGCTTGCCAATCCAGGAGATTGGCAAGATTAATGGTCTTTTTACTTTGCTTCCTCAGCTTCCCCATCTCTTATCTATAAAAGAACCTGGCATCCAGATTCTGATAAGACAGTTATTTTGAGGCGTTAGGCTGCCATCTTCTTGGTCAGCCAGCTCCTCAATCAAAGTCTTCCTTGCCCCAATCCCTCGTCTCTTGGATTCACTGGCCTGTTGTGCAGCAAGCAGAGCAGAGCAAGTTTGGACTTGGTAACAATTTTATTTTTTAATGTAATTTATCTAATTTAATGAACTAGGTAAATAGCTGATACACAAAAAGAGGATTGCTATTTCTATGAAACTAAAGTGATTGCTTTGGAAAGATTGAATGAAGGTAAGTTGTTAAACTTGCTATCAAGTTTGGTGTAAACCAGACAGATATAAAAAGATTGGTAGGGGGAAACACAGAAATCTAGCAGGTTTCTATTACCAGACTATTATGAAAGAGTCTATGAACTTGCTCTGATTTAAAGAAAACTAAACTAAAATTGTACAGGACGCACTGTGGCTATAATTCTTCCATGATAAATGATGTGGAACTCAAAATCAGTGGATCCACACACAAAGCCCTAGCATTATAGTAAATGATTGATAAAGGAATATGTGTTTGTAGTCTTAGGGTTAAAATAGTTAAAAGTATGTAATATTATTTTTGAGAATTATCCAGTTTGACCTTTATGATTATTCGATTTCAACTAAAGTGGCTAAGAAGGATTCAACCATAGTTAAATATCTAAAGACTCACAATCTAAAACTCTTAAGGTAGAACTTATGTGCGAACAAGACACAGGAGTTTCTATGGTTGTGCTGTCATCAGGAGACTATGCAGGATGTCAACATGAACTTAAAATAGATGTGTTTAAAGGAGATAGTGGAGAAAGCACTTATGAGTATATAATACCATTAATGTTTTAAAACACTGATAGACCAGATCAAAGAACCACCAAAGTGAAGTCGCTCAGTTGTGCCCAACTCTTTGCGACCCCACGGACAGTAGCCTGCACCAAGCTACTCTGTCCATGGTATTTTCTAGGCAAGAGTACTGGAGTGAGTTGCCTTTTCCTTCTCCAGGGAATCTTCCTGACCCAGGGATCGAACCCAGGTCCCCCGCATTGTAGACAGACGTTTTACCGTCTGAGCCACCAGGGAAGTCCAAAGCTATTGGTAAAATAAAGAAACATCTAAATTGTGGCAAATTTGTGATCAGAGGACCCCTCACAAATTTACTGTAAATACAGTAAATCACTATTTTAACTTTTTTTTTGGTAAATTATTGGAGTATAGTTGATTTACAATGTTGTATTAGTTCAAGTGTATAGCAAAGTGAATCAGTTATACATACACATGTATCCACTCTTCAGATACTTTTCCCATATAGGTCATTACAAGGTACTGAATAAAGTTCCCTATTGCTATACAGTAGTTCCCTAGTTATCTATTTTACCATTCTTACTTTTAAAATAATGTTTCTAGAAACAATATTTCAGAAATTAATTCCACTTTGTAGGTGCATAATTTTAAGTATTGGTAGGGAGAGAAGAGGAAGGAACTAGTAATATACCTTTAATAGTATTTTTTTTTATACTACACTGCTTTTAAATGCTTAGAGTATGAGCAGAATCATTAAAGTTGATATTCTGTAATTTCTTTTTTAACCTGATAGAGCCTTTAGGCAATATACAAATCTAAAAAAAGAAATGCTCCCTAGTTCTCTGTAAATATAGTCTCCAATCACTAATTTACTCTAATCCTGTTTTATAGGTGAGACAAAAGGGCACAGATAGAACTTGTGTAAGGCCATAAAATTGAGGGATAGCTAATTCCAGTTCTAACATTCTTAACTACTTAGATTTACAACTGAGTTTCTGAACTGTTCTAACAATTTAAAACTACACATTTAAAAGAAAATATCCTACAACCCAACAACAAAAAACAACTTTATTAAAACTTGGGCAAAAAGGTTAAATACTTTTCCAAAGAAAATGTAAAAATGGTCAATAAGCACATGAAAAGATGCTTAGCACAGCTAATAATATTAGGGAAATGCACATCAAAACAATGCACCACTTCACACCCATTAGGAAGGGTATTATAAAACAACAACGAAAGTAACAAGTGCTGGCAGGGATGAATGGAAACTGGAAACCTTGTGATTGCTAATGGAAACTTAGAACAGTGCAGCCGCTATGGAATATAGTAAAGCAGTTCATTAAAAGACTAAACATAGAATTACCATATGATTCAACAATTCTATTTGTCGTTATATACACAAAAGAACAGAAAGCAGGGTTCTGTAACAGATATTGTATGGACACCCAGGTGTCTATCAACAGAAAACTGAAAAAACAAAATGTGGTATATACATACAATGAAATATTATTCAGACTTGGAAGAGGAAGGGAATTCTGACACAGATGAACCTTAGGATATTATGCTAAGTGAAAAATGCCAGGCACAAAAAGACAAATACTGAAATACTGTATGATTTCATTTATAGAAGATACTCAGAGTAGCCAAATTCACAGACAAAGTAGGGAAATGAAGAGCTCTGGTTTAATGGCTTCATAGTTTTAGTCCTGCAAGATCAAGAGTACTAGATCACGACACTGTGGAACAATTATCCTACAATTAAAAAATAAATTAAAAGAAGAGTTCAGGAGATTGATTGAATAGTGATATACTCAACTCTAAAAAAGAGGTTAAGATGTTCAATTTATGTGCATTTTATTCAATCAAAAAAAAGAAAGCCTGTAGACCAGTAGTTTTCAAACTTTAAGAGTCATCAGAATCACCTGTAGGACCTTTTATTAAAACACAAGATACTGGGCTCCATCCTCATAGTTTCAAATTTAGTAAATCTGCAACGGGGCCTGAACATTTGTGTTTCTAACATGTTCCTGGATGCAAGGTTGCAGGTCCGGGGATGACATTTTGAGAAGCACTGCATCAAGCCAAAACGGGCCCTTCCAACATAAAATCAATGATTTGATATTAATAGCCATTACAATTACTTCTTTTCAGCTAAATGAGACCTTTATGAATGGAAACTCTGGCATAGGATAAAAGCATTTACTGTGGAGTCAGAAGTTCCAGATTCTATCATTTACCAAATGTTTATATATATATATATATACACGATAAATTCTTCTGCTTTTTGAGACTAATTTTCCTCGCCTCTATTTTGGTGTTAGTATCTTAAGTTCTCAAAGTAAGTTAATAACAAAAGTTAATTTTGGGCGGGGGGAGAGGGGCGTTCAAACCAATTTAATGTTTTACATAGTCACAAAATTTTAGAATGAAGTTTCATGTTCTTAGGGCCCACAATTATAATCTTTTTGATGATAATAAGTTCCCCAAAGGGCTCCTTATCTAAGGAGTTCAAAAGACCCCAAGTATGTAGTATGCTTATAGAGTAAAAATGATACATCTGAGAGTATCTGTATGAAATTATGTCAAGCCATACCATGAACATTTAAAGTACATCCTTCAGAAAATTACTTCAAATTAATAAGCTCTTTTAAAGAATATCTTTTTCAGTAGCGTCAACCAAAACCCAAGACTTACCCATTTCATAATTGGAGCCCAGAAAAATACTGTTCTGGGACCTGGAAAAAAAAAAAAGAAGGAAAAATTTAGCAATTAACCAACTATTTTCTATATGTCTTTTAAACAGCCATCACCACATTTCAAAAACTCAAAGATTTATCAATCTATTTCTAATAATTATTACTGTGCTTTCTGCATGCTTTGTATTTAAGTTAAAATTTAGAGTGTCACCACGGTATCAATTTTTCATACAAGTTTTTTGATTTCCTTGTCAATTCTCTGTATTTTTGAGAACTATCAAAATTAGCTAAAGTATAATAGAGGTAGTTTTGGAAACTATTCTCAGTGTATTTTGCTTTGAACATGGAACTTAATATCATTTTATTTAAGGATAATCTTCAATTTGAGGAAATGATAAATTATGGAATTTTTGTGCTATAAACCTCAGTAGATATATACATGTATATATTCACTAATTCTATTAATATTTATTATTATAAATGATGTCACCACATGTATTCTAATAAAAGTTCTTACAAAAATTCTGTTTATCCTAGTAAAAAATTAATGAACCTAACTTAAAATTAATTTAACCTAACTTTAGGGGGCGGCGGAACCTGAGGTCTGATTCCCTGGCCTTTGTGTCCCTGGGAGCTTAATCTCTGCCAGAGGAAAGCAGGTGTGCTCCACTTCTCCCGTGAACCTGAGGATGAGTTGTCCCTGTCTCTTATACACATCTTGATGTGTATAAGAGACAGATCTTT
>SJYW01045455.1:717718-731962 GCA_006410735.1 Raphicerus campestris
ACGACTCTCGTGTTGGGATCCATCTATGGTTTAGCAACATTAGTGGAAAACTTTTCTTGAACTGTTTAAGTAACACTGATACAAATTTAGTTGTTAAAAAACTTTCATGTCTAGATTTTGTGTGGTCCTTGAGAAGTACTCAACGAGAGAAACACAGTTGAGGTGCTTGATGGTCCTGTTTCTTACAAGTTAATAATATCGTCAGCAGAAATAACCAAAACACCATCATCTATTCTGGCCAGTCCTAACTAATGCCAGGCTTGTGGCATCCGGATGATAGATTAGATTTGCCTTAATAGTATATTGCCTCTCTGCAGTAGTTTAGTTACATAGTTTTGGTCCCACAAGAAAAAGAGCATTTAAAAAAATAGACAACTCAAATTTCTCAAAGAAAGGAAACCTGCTGTTTGCCTTCATTCATATGTGTAAGTATCCAGGAAACTTGATGGCACCAATATTTACATCCATAGATTTTTGTAAGGAAAAATTAGTGTTTATAAAGAAGTTACAATTTAGTTTAGATATTTTAATAGGTAAAGCATGAAGCCTTGACTAGTATTAATGTCCACTGCTGGTATATATTTACACTGCTGTCAAAATCATGGTGGTGTTGTGAGTTTTAGTTTCTAACAATTTAAAATTACACAGCACGTACATCTACAGCATACTTTGTATATTTGTAATATTCTAAATACAAAATTTGGAAACAACTAATGTTTTGGCCAGGTCACATTAACAAGTTAAATTTATTGAAGGGATAGTTAAACATACTTATATAACTAACTTTAGATCTGTTTGAATTGAAATTTGAACTTTTCAGCATTTCTTAAAACTTTGATTTTCCTTGTTTTATGTTGCCCCCTCTTCCAACTTTTCTCCCAATAGAGAACAATCTCGTATCAATGAGAGATACATTATTATCAGCAAATTATTATTGAATCATATAGTTTTAGCTTAGAAGGAATCTTAGAGAACAACTAGTATTACCCTCTCTTACAATATTTTGAGGGCCAAAGATGATTGCATTAAGGGCATAATGGAAAATCATCTCTCAACTTTCAACTTATTGGTCTTTTCATTGGTCACATGGCTGGGAGGTGACCATCTGCAACTAATCATGATTATAAAACAAAACAAGGGAGTAAGTTTGAGAGCACTTGTTATTTAGATACTGTTATACTGATGAGAAATTCTGTGATGATAATTGAAAACGTGTATTTAACTTGATATGGTGACGTTTTAAAGTGACTTCCAAACTGAAACAAATTCAGATACAAAATTACAGGCATATCAGATAATTTCAAAGCAATGTTGCTTTTGAATTTTGAGGTTTTCAAAATAATCTTGACTTACAAACTTAACAAAACAGGTAGCTTGATAAACTTCTGGAAAGTTTGAGGTCATTGCAGTTACTACCAGTTATTACATAAGAAATGAGGTAGATGCTAATACCTTTCATGTTCTAACAGCATTTTAGTTGGATAAATGGACATGCCACTTTGACCACGTTAAAAGCAACTTAAGACTAACTAGTGTACTGTTGAATAGTGAATCTGTGAGATCTGTTAGGAAATTCAACAAGTAGTAAAATCATTTATGATGGGGTCCCACAATTATCTTTATCATCTTTCGCTATCATGTTTAACAACAACAGGTACATTGTCTTTAGGTTTTAAAGCTTTTATGGATCCAAAAAAAAAAAAATAATAATTTAACCTAACTTTAAAGGGCACACAAGAAAGGGGAAAGTCCTTGTTTTAGTTATCCTGGTACTCATCCACCTCATGCAAAATGTTCAATAAATGTTGACAGTATTTTTGAAATACTGTCAGTATTTGAATATATTTGAATTTCAAAATAGCGACGGCATTTTGAAAAACAACTCTGGTTTTCCAGATAACCTGGAATTTGAGAAGCATTGTGAATTTCAGAAACAAATAAGCAATTTGTTTCAGAGCTGGAAGTAAACTCACAGATCATCCTTCATTTTTACCAAAAAGGCTCAGAGAAGTTCCATGACCTACTCAAGTCATGTGGGTAGTAAGTCCAGCATTGTAACTAGAAACTAAATGTTCTAACTCTCAAACTTGTGCTCTTTAACCAATAACCAATAACAAGTTCTTACTCTTCCAAATCACACATCTCTTTTAACCTTTCAGGGCATACAGTGACAGTAAAAAAAAAAGATCTGTCCATAGTAAATCAAAAGCTAAATCCAATACACATCACAGCACTTAATATGGTATGTATGTTCTCTACACACTGGATCAACAAGACATTTATTTCTTAACATAATTTCACATAAGATGTTTAAACCAACTCAAAATTTAAAAAGTTTAATTATATTAATGATTATTATTTCTACCTTAATATTCCACTGTACTTTGTAAAAATAAATACATCACATCTAAAAGGGCATAATCACCCAAAGGTAACACATTTGTTTCTCTTCATCTACTCCAGTAATATTTCTCAATAGCACTATCATGTAAAGATGATTTGTTTTCCAATTTTACCCCTAGTAGATGATCATGGGAAGACCAGACCACCTCACTTGCCTCCTGAGAAACCTATAAGGAGGTCAAGAAGCAACAGTTAGAACCGGACTTGGAACAACAGACTGGTTCAAAACTGGAAAAAGAATACATCAAGGCTGTATATTGTTACCCTGATTATTTAACTTATATGCAGAGACAACGTGCAAAATGCCGGGTTAGACCAAGCACAAGCTGAAATCAAGACTGCCGAGAGAAACATCAATAACCTCAGATATGCAGATGACACTACTCTTAAGGCAGAAAGCAAAGAGGAACTAAGGAGCCTCTTAATGAAGGTGAAAGAGGAGAGTCTAAAAGCTGGTTTAAATTTCAACATTCAAAAAAATAAGATCATCGTATCTGGTCCCATTTCTTCATAGCAAATAGATGGGGAAACAATGGAAACAGTGACAGGGGGCTCCAAAAGCCACTGTGGATAGTGACTGCAGCCATGAAATCAAGACATTTCTTGTAGAAAAGCTATGACAAACCTAGACAGTGTATTCTAAAGCAGAGACATTACTTTGCCACAAAGGTCTATACAGTCAAAGCTATGGTTTTTCTATTAGTCAGCTATGGATGTGAGTGTAGGACCATAAAGAAGGCTGAACACCGAAGAACTGATGCTTTCAAACTGTGGTGCTGGAGAACTCTTGAGAGCCTGTGGACAGCAAGGAGATCACACCGGTCAATCTTAAAGAAAAATCAACCCTGAATATTCACTGGAAGGGCAGATGCTGAAGCTCTAATACTTTTGTTACCTGATGCAAAGAACTGACTCATTGGAAAAGACCCTGATGCTGGGAAAGATTGAAGGCAGGAGGAGAAGGGGACAACAGAGGACGAGATGTTTGGATGGTATCACCAACTCGATGGACATGAGTTTGAGCAAGTTCCAGGAGATGGGGAAGGACAGAGAAGACTGGTGTGCTGCAGTCCATGTGGTCACAAAGAGTTGGACACAACTGAGCAACTTAACAACAAGATGACTATTCACTGTCATTAATAAAGAAATGTTTCCAGTCACATACATAAATAACATTTAAAAGATAACATTGAATTAAACCTATTATTTAAAAATAACAGATGGTGAAACTGAAAAAGCATGGAGCTAAAAAAAGAAAACGCAGGGATTTAAGATTTAGTTGCAGTTGTGGCTTTAATTTGTTGCAGAGATCA
Source organism: Raphicerus campestris (assembly GCA_006410735.1). Classification (NCBI taxonomy): domain Eukaryota; kingdom Metazoa; phylum Chordata; class Mammalia; order Artiodactyla; family Bovidae; genus Raphicerus; species Raphicerus campestris. Next base: position 721,435 of record SJYW01045455.1, read on the forward strand.
TTCATTTATTCACTCATAGTAATTACTTCATGCTTTATAGTCCCCTAGGTACTAAGGATACATTGGCAAATAAAACACAGTGTTGGCTTTTAATAACTTAATCACAGGCAGGTTAAGTAAAATCATATCTATAAACTGTATAAAAACATTTAAGAAAAAAACAATTCTAAAGTGCTTTTCATCAAAACCACTCTAGTTTGTTATATACCACCACTCAAAAGTGAAAATTAAAGCAGTGATAATACTCTTTTTTGGGGGTACATTTTGGCTGAATTACTATCAAAAGTAGTTGGTTAATGTTAACAATAAGGAGAGAAATTTGAAAAATATAAAAAATGGTATTTGATCCTTGTGTAACTTTTGCTTATTAATTTGTTCTAAAAAAGTATCAAACAGTATAAACCATTGCTCACCTTTAGCAATATTAAGTGACTGTAATGTTACAGTTTGGACTATGCCACTGTTCCACATATCATGGGTATATTTTTGTAGTCCTCTCAAACTAATTCACATTGTTCAATGTGATTTAAAATACAATGGGATTTAAAAATCAGATGTACTATTCAGTTCAGTTCAGTTCAGTTGAGTCCGATTCTTTGCGACCCCATGAATTCCAACATGCCAGGCCTCCCTGTCCATCAGCAACTCCTGGAGTTGACTCAAACTCATGTCCATCGAGTTAGTGATGCCATCCAGCCATCTCATCCTTTGTTGCCCCCTTCTCCTCCTGCCTTCAATCCTTCCCAACATCAGGGTCTTTTCAAATGAGTCAGCTCTTCATATCAGGTGGCCAAAGTATTGGAGCTTCAGCTTCAGCATCAGTCCTTCCAATGAACATCCAGAACTGATCTCCTTTAGGATGGACTGGTTGGATCTCCTTGCCGTCCAAGGGACTCTCAAGAGTCTTCTACAACACCACAGTTCAAAAGCATCAATTCTTCGGCGCTCAGCTTTCTTCACAGTCCAACTCTCACATCCATACATGACCACTGGAAAAACCATAGCCTTGACTAGACGGACTTTTGTTGGCAAAGTAATGCCTCTGCTTTTCAATATACTATCTAGGTTGGTCATAACTTTCCTTCCAAGGAGTAAGCGTCTTTTAATTTCATGGCTGCAATCACCAACTGCAGTGATTTTGGAGCCCCCCCAAATAAAGTCTGACACTGTTTCCCCATTTATTTCCCATGAAGTGATGGGACCAGATGCCATGATCTTAGTTTCCTGAATGTATTATTACTAATATTTTACCAATAATCTACTGTAATTAGATGTGTATTTACTTATATTGCAGAGAAGGCAATGGCACCCCACTCCAGTACTCTTGCCTGGAAAATCCCATGATGGAGGAGCCTGGTGGGCTGCAGTCCATGGGGTCGTGAAGACTCGGACACGACTGAGCGACTTCACTTTCACTTTTCTGCACTGGAGAAGGAAATGGCAACCCACTCCAGTGTTCCTGCCTGGAGGATCTCAAGGACGGGGGAGCCTGGTGGGCTGCCGTCTATGGGGTCGCACAGAGTCAGACACGACTGAGCGACTGAACTGAACTGAACTTACTTATATTGATAAATCTGACTTATACATACGAGTTTCTAAGTAAGCTTACTGAAACCCTAGAACACTAAAAAAATTTGTTTTCCAGTTATAACTCAGTTTTATTGGCAAGCAAAGGATAGTACACTCTCTAGGCTTGAGGGCGGGGCAACCCAAAAGGAGAGGAACCTCAATCCCTCTGAGCTTCCTCCTTTTCCGTTTGTCTCCTTCTGGCCTTGAGCCTGCCCTGTGCAAATTGGGCTGGCCAAGAAGGGGGCCTGGCTGTTCCACCTGAAGTTCTCACTCCTGTCAGTGGATTTTCCTTTGTTCCATTTTTGCAGGCTTTTTCCTTTGTCTTTTAGCCACCACCATTTTGGGCTCCTTTTCCCTATTCTCACTACCTAACATTCCCCTCCTCAAGAGATGGGAGGCCCAATGTTTTGGGAATAGGGGTGTCGAGGTCTCTCTGGCTACTTTCTGCTCAGCTGGGATGGCTAGGGGCATTGGGCCTCCGCCTCTTGCTCCTAAAACATTTAAACTTAATCCTAAAGTTCCTCTGTAATTTATCTTACTTTCTCAATCTTTAGGGAGCTGGATACCATCTTTAATAATTCTTCGAACACTAGAATATCATGGCATAGCCTCTGTCTTTCCTTATGGGCCAAAACAATTATTCATCTTCTTACATACATATAACAGCTAGTCATTTTTATGCTTGACTATGTACTATAAGTTTTCTATATTTTAAATTAGAGAAAATCTAGACAGTACTGAAATGGTTGCTGGGAGAGTTAAAACTATTAAGGAATTCTAAATTTTAATGTTCTTATAACTGAGTGCAAATCTGTATTTAATTCCTGAGTTATTAATCTTTAATCTAGAGTCTTAACTTTGTACTGTTCTGACCACAGCCACTATTACACTTCTACAACTCTGGCACATAATGATTCCCTCTTCTCAATATTTGAACAAAATATAGAAATATTTAGTAGATTAGGCTGGCATTTTGAAAGAAATGTTTAAAGGATAGAAAACATGAAGGCATTGAGTTTCAAAGTATAAATTCCTAATCGTAACTTCTTGTTTAGTTATTAATGCACGTCTGACTCTTTGCGACCCTGTGGACTGTAGTTGCCAGGCTCCTCTGCATGGAATTTCCCAGGCAAGAATACTGGAGTGGGCTACTATTTCCTTCTCCAGGGAATCTTCTCAACCCAGGGCTTGAGCCCACATCTCCTGCATTGGTAGGCAGATTCTTTACTCCTGAGCCACCAGGGAATCCTAACTTAATTAAATTTTAGCCCAGGACACTAGTTCTCAACCAGAGGTGATTCTGCTCCTCAGGAGACATTCACAATGCAAAGGACAACCCCCTACAACAATAATCCAGCCCCCAAAATACCTATTGTGCAAGGTTAGGAAACCTTGGTCTAGGTGGACTGACAAGCTAGGCAAACATGCAACCTGTTTCACGGCTCTCAATTTTAGTTCATACAGACTCCTCCCAGTATTTGGCCTTATCTTCATCTGGCTAACTCCAATATCCTTAAAACTCATCGTAGGTTTTGTCTCCTCAAGGAGTAGATTAAATGCTCCTTCTCTGAACTCCCAAAGCAGCAGCCTGTCTATTCTCCTATTGTTTTCTGCACATAACAATGAAACTGAACTGCTTATGTGTCTATTAACTAGACAAAGTCTTGAAGTTAAAGCCTGTTTCTTAGTTTTCCTAGACAAATAATATTTTTGAACAGAATTGAACTGGATGAACCATATCCAGGAGAGATGCTAATCAAAGATATTAAAATTTTAGGAAACTTGAATATTTGCCTTGATGCTGCTGCATCTTCAAGGATGAACTTCAGGACACCAGGTTCTCTCCACATCAGGGCTGCACTAGACTTTGACTCATTAGCTACTCTGCTGTTATGCCATGATAGTCCCCTTTTTGGCTCTTGAAAATTCTTTCCATGAGCCTGATGCCATAATGTACTAATCCAATAAGTCAATCTTTTCAGACTCTCTGGTTACTTTATTTAGCTTGAGTTTCTGAGATTCCTATCATCACACTTGGTTTATTTTTCTTTGTCATATACAAAGTCTCGGGGTCATATGCAGTATCAATTACCAAGTTTATTTTTTACCCCTTCATGAAGCTTGGCTTCATCACTCAAGGATAAGCTAATACATTGTTCTAGTCTCTGGCTTTGGATTCCCAAACAGACTCCATTCTTCTGTTTCAAAACTGACTCTTCTGTTTCCCCCAAAACTGTTTCCTCTAGGGTTCTAGTTTCTTTACGAGCTGAAATGGTTGACCTCTCAGGGTTAATGAACAGTCCAGCTTTCCAGTAGCTTTGCCTGGTAACTGATTTACTCGACTGCCCTGTGCTTGGTGGTAGTTTTAAAATGTCAACTGTCCTTCTCCCACATAACCAAACTAAACAAAAACATCAAACAGTAAATTATGGTTGCTAGAACAAAGGTCAAAAGAAGTTTAAACATTTTATTTAGGGAATAATTTTAAACTACAAAACAAAGTCTAAATTAGTTTAATGAGGGCTAAGCACTGAATTTAAAAACATCAGTAGCATATATATATTGTAAAAATAAGACATTCTAAATTTCTAAATTTTCTGAAATGTCAGAGGATGCTGACAACTGACACAAATAATTAGAGACGTGTAAGTGCAAACAAGAAGTAGTGTTTTCTTCATTGTTTAAAAAGGGGGGGGGATAGCAATACCCATGATCATATAATAAGTAAATAAAAATTTTCAAAGAAAACTTATTTTATTTCATCCTTCCACTTGTAAGTAGTCATTTTCTACCTTAAAAATAAGTCAAATAAATGTAGACATGTATTAATTTAGGTATAGAGGCTATTTTCTTAAAAACAGCAGTCAATCAGTAATGAAAATGGTAATGAGGAAACATCCCAACTGATTTTGACATTTAAAACATGAAACAAGTTAAAACAATTTTTTTTACTGAAGTATGGTTGATGTACAATGTTGCGTTAGTTTCAGGTATACAGCAAAGTAATTCAGTTATGCAGATATAAATGTATATATATATATATATGTTTTTTTTTTCTTTTCCATTATAGGTTATTACAAGATGTTGAATATGTGAAAGTGAAAGCTTTGCTTCCCTGGTGGCTCAGCTAGTAAAGAATCTGCCTGCAGTGTGAGACATGGGTTCGATCCCTGGGTTGGGATCTGGAGAAGGGAAAGGCTACCCACTCCAGTATTCTGGCCTGGAGAATTCCATGGACTCCGTGGTCGGACACAACTGAGCGACTTTCACTTTCACAATTGGTCCTTGAAGTATACAATAGGTCCTTGCTATTTACCTAAAACATGAAGCTTAGACAAAAATGTTTTGCAAACAGGTACCACTCAAACAGTGAGAATACAATGTTACCCTATCTTTCCTAGATCTGGGAAAAACTGGTTTATAGTCTACAATGACACAGCTGTTCTCACTGAAGAGCATTAAATAATAAAGTAATTAAATAATCATGATACTGGAAGTGATTATAATACCTTAAAATCAAGATAAGCATAACTAGAGTATCTAGCTAACAATCATTATGATGAATGAAAAAACTTGATTAGGCAGAAATTTTAAATTGCTGAAAATATACTGAATAAAAAGCAGCTCTTAAGAAATTTAACGTGAAGTCCAAGGTGAGAAAAATGTATTCCCATCAGATGTAAACGTACATTCTTTTAGACAAACAATTAACTAACAACACAGTTTCATCTTGTTTCTTACAAGTCCACTCTTGGAAGTTGAAAAAGATGTCAAATGCTGACTACTTAAAACTATGAACTGTAATGTAAAACAAATGTTATGGTTACAAAAGGGGAAAAGGAAGGTGGGGAGGGACAAATTAGGAGTATAGGATTAACAGATACAAACTATTATACATAAATTGGAGCCGCAACAAGGGTTTACTATAAAACTATGAACTATTCTTAAGCATAACAAAAAAATTACAAAGGCTAATATAACGGTCATTTTCTCTTGTGTTGTTAAATGTTTGTCTGATTTTTAAAGTGAAACTGATGTTTTTTAAAGTTCAAATTTTTATGGAAGAATTTGAGGAATTCTGTAAGAGAATACAACCAAATATATAAGAGACATGTATTTTCAAACAAATTAACTAATCTAGTTGCCTTGATGAACTTGTTAATAAAACAATGACATATTGATAATTTTATTTCCTAATTTCCTTATCCGAGAGGAATTCCTGCTAATGAAATGCTTCATAAATTCTACCCAGAACGAATGTCATTTATTGTATAATTCTCTTCCTAGGGAACGATTTCCTTCCTGGAACAGAATAAGTGACTTTTACACACATGCAAATGTACACATATACAAATACTGAATAGAGGTACTCTCAATGTTGAAAATAAAATTCTTATTGAAAGCCGTCCACTACCCCACCTAAATCCTTTCATGCCATTTCTTTACAGTTTATTGCTTTCAACATGCCTGAACTTTCCTCTGAAGTTCCTTGTATCAATCAAGTCCACCTTTTTGCTATCATGGAACCAGCTACTTACAAATTCTCAGAATTCATACATGTTATTATTCTTTGACACAGATACTGACTGTCAAAAATTACTTGTTTTTATTTGTACTAAAGCTAGTTCTGATTTCATATGGAGAACATGATGGGGCTACCATTTCAGAGTCAAGCAATTTTTCTATCTTCTGTAAGGCCTTGGAAAGAGTTTACTGAAATAGTGCCCAGAACATCATGGGTGAATAATGACTTTTAAAATGTTGAATGAAAACAGGCTTTGGTGAAAATGCCAAAGAAAATAACAGGTGAAGTGACGAGCTATGATAGGTAATATGCATTTTAGGGTTGATACATTTTAAAATTATACATTTCTTCAATAACAGATTCAATGACTTCCAGATTTAGAAAGATTGTTTAAATTATCTAGTTCAGGCATTCATCTTATAAGCCAGGTATATGAGGTCCAGAAAGGTAAAATTACTTATATAAAATACATAGCACAGCAAGGATAAAAAATTAGGTCCCTAAAACCTAATCTAACAATAATTATATAGTATTCCCTGATGAAATCTGAGTTTCCTGAAGCCTCTAAAACTAAGAAAAGTCACAGCAGAAATGCCAAATTGTAAACTGTTACAGCTGGAAAGGACCTTAAAGAAAATACAAACCCTCTTATTTTTATAGATGAAAAAGAAAAGGCACTTCTTCAAAGTTAATTTGTTTCATATTCAGATAGCTTCAGATAGAGTAAAACCAGAATACAGGCTTCTTTGACCCCAGTCGTCTTTCTACTATGCCATACCATAGTTTAAACATATTTCCATCTTTTATAGCCAAAATTAATATTATTATCTGTCTCAGAAATAATAAACTATTATTTATTGATGTGTAGTTGATTCATAATGTGTTAATTTCAGGTGTATGGCAAAATTATTCAGTGATTAATATATATTTATATATATATATATATGTAAACACTTTTTCAGATTTTTTTCCCTTATAGGTTATTACAAAATATTGAGTATAGTTCCCTGTGCTATACAGTTGGTTATCTATTTTATAAATAGTAACATGTATGTAACAAACTATTTATAGCTTCTCCAAGGGCTTGCTTCTCCTTTAGTATATCTAATGAATCAAATTAGATGAGGCATAAACAGTCTTAACCACTTAAAATTAGTTTAAAATCAAAGGTTACGTTAAGTGTCAAACTAACAATTACAGCAAGTATTGTATTACTTTTATGATTTCTTCTCAGAATACAAAATCTTTGTGGCCAGGGATTTTTATTTTATTCATTAAAATAACTCAAATGCCAAAATAGTATCCAATATACAGCAGGCCCTCAATAAATATTAAATAATTCAACTTTATTGGAGCTAACTAGTTTAAAGATATTCTATTTGACATCAATAACTTAAATATTTGAAATCCCAACTTTCCCTTTTGGTTCTCATTCCTTAATTTTAAGCTAACAGAAGTTAATACTATAATAAATAATATATGTATACATATATATTTACTGTATAGTTAATCATAATATATACTAAACACTGCTAATAATAGTTCATTTAGTATGTTTTTATTTTAAAAATATTCTCTAGGTCTACAAGATAGAAAGGAAAAACTAATTCTCTGGTCTAGGAAAAAAATGCAAATATTTCTGTTGTGAACAACTTAACGTAACTTTTCTCATCAGCCTTCACAGAGAGGACATCATGGAATATAGAGAATATTCTTAGCAATAGTAAGCTAAACATAGCAACACACTTTGCAGAAATATTTTTCCAAAAGTTCTTCCACTTAAGCCAAAATATAACTCGTTATAAGCAAAGCTATGGTAAGCAAAAATTATATATATGGTTAAGACAGTTATTTTCTGGACTGACTTAATTGAAGGATAGTTTTATTTATTTTTATTATTTATTTATTTCTCATTTAATTGGTTCTCCAGTTTTTTTGAGATATAACGTTTTTCTTTTGGCTGCACCTTAACACCTGTGGGATCTTAGTTCCCCAAGCAGGGACTGAACCTGGGCTATAGCAGTGAAAGTGCAGAGTCCTAACCGGGTAATTTCTAGGGTATGACTCTTTAGAGCTGTGGTCTCCTTTTTTTTTTTTTAATTTTTATATATTTATCTATGGCTGCCCTGGGCCCTCGTTGCATGCAGGCTCTCCTCAGTTGAGCTGAGCGGGGCTGCTCTCTAGCTGAGGACACAGGCTCTAGAGCTCTAGAGTAGGTGTGCCACACGGGTTTAGCTGTCCAAGGCATGTGGGATCTTCCTGGAGCAAGGACTGAACTTGTGTCCCTTGCATTGGCAGGTGGATTCCTAACCACTGGATCACCAGAGAAGTCCTTTCCCAACTTCTTTGAACATACTGCCCCATCAGTTTAAAAAATATGTGAGCACACACCCTTATATACATGTTGACTCCATGGAATTCAGGTGTGTACAGATTTTCCTCAATTTGTGATGGGGTTAAACCCCAATAAATCCATTGAAGTTTGAAAAAATCATAAATTGAAAATTTATTTAATACACCTAGCTTAGGCTAACCTACGCTTAAATTGGGCAAAATCATCTAACACAAAGCTTATTTATAATAAATTGTTAATATACAATAAGTCATTAAAGCTTATAATAAATTATTGAATATCTAATGCAATTTATAGAACACTGGGGTTTCCCAGGGGGCACAGTGGTAAAGATTCCACCTGCCAATGCAGGAGACACAGGAAATGCAAGTTCAATGCTTGGGCAGGGAAGCTCTCCTGGAGGAGGAAACGGCAACAGAAGAGCCATGAACAGAAGCAGCCATGGGGTCACGAAGAGACACGACTGAGAGACAAAGAACGAAGCACACACGCACCGGAAGAGAAAAATGGCTATACGGGTGCAGAAGAGACGCACTGGGTGTCTACCCTACGGCTGACTGGGAGCTGTGGTTTGTTGCTGCCACCTGTAAGAGCATTGTACCACATATCACTAGCCCAGGAAAAGATCAAAATTAGGATTTCTACTGAATTTATACTGCTTTCGAACCATCTTGTAGAGTTGAAAAATCTTAAGTTGAACCATCTTAAGAAAGGGACTATTTACACATCCACATATATGCATATGTGCACTAATATATTTTATATTATAAAATATACACAAAATGGAAACTTTAAAAAGATAAAGTACTAACAGAAGTTCTACTGTTTTCTTCCTATATTCCAAAGTTTCATTTTCTGCATCCTTTGGGACAATTCACCCCATTCTGGAGCTCATAAATACAAATGAAAGACACTCTTCCACTAATAATTTTTTTTTTTCCAAACTAAGCTTGCCTTTGACTGTGTGGATCACAAATAAACTGTGGAAAATTCTGAAAGAGAGGGAATATCAGACCACCTGACCTGCCTCTTGAGAAACCTACATGCAGGTCAGGAAGCAACAGTTAGAGCTGCACATGGAACAACAGACTGGTTCCAAATAGGAAAAGGAGTACGTCAAGGCTGTATATTGTCACCCTGCTTATTTAACTTCTATGCAGAGTACATCATGAGAAACACTGGGCTGCAAGAAGCACAAGCTGGAATCAAGATTGCCGGGAGAAATATCAATAACCTCAGATATGCAGATGACACCACCCTTATGGCAGAAAGTGAAGAGGAACTAAAGAGCCTCTTGATGAAAGTGAAAGAGAAGAGTGAAAAAGTTTGCTTAAAGCTCAACATTCAGAAAACGAATCATGGCATCTAGTCCCATCACTTCATGGGAAATAGATAGGGAAACAGTGGAAACAGTGTCAGACTTTATTTGGGGGGCTCCAAAATCACTACAGATGGTGACTGCAGCCATGAAATTAAAAGACTCTTACTCCTTGGAAGGAAAGTTATGACCAACCTGCTGCTGCTGCTGCTAAGTCGCTTCAGTCGTGTCCGACTGTGTGTGACCCCATAGACGGCAGCCCACCAGGCTCCCCCGTCCCTGGGATTCTCCAGGCAAGAACACCGGAGTCGGTTGCCATTTCCTTCTCCAATGCATGAAAGTGAAAAGTGAAAGTGAAGTCGTTCAGTCGTGTCCGACTCTGCGACCCCATGGACTGCAGCCTTCCAGGCTCCTCCGTCCATGGGATTTTCCAGGTAAGAGTACTGGAGTGGGGTTCCATGACCAACCTAGACAGCATATTAAAAAGCAGAGACATCACTCTGCCAACAAAGGTCCGTCTAGTCAAGGCTATGGTTTTTCCAGTGGTCATGTATGGATGTGAGAGTTGGACTGTGAAGAAAGTTGAGCGCTGAAGAACTGATGCTTTTGAACTACAGTTCATGCAGTGTTGGAGAAGACTTTTGAGAGTCCCTTGGATTGCAAGGAGATCCAACCAGTCCATTCTAAAGGAGATCAGTCCTGGGTGTTCATTGGAAGGACTGATGCTAAAGCTGAAAACTCCAATACTTTGGCCACCTGATGC
>SJYW01045455.1:738223-775819 GCA_006410735.1 Raphicerus campestris
GGGGTGCCGGGCGGCCCTCAGCCGGCGGACCCGCGCCCTTGCCGTCCTCCCGTGGCTAAGCCACTCTTTCATGCTGCCAGCCGCCGCCCTGGTCGGGTTTTCCTCCGGGGGCCGGACGTGGGGCGGACAGTATTGGCCGGGAAAGGTGTTGGCATCGTTTCGGGAGTGGGACTTGGGGGAAGACTTGTCGAACCTCCTGGAGCTGCCGCATTTAGAGCAAAAGTTGGTGCTTTTGCTCTTCAGCGCTCTCCCGGCTCGGCCGAAGGACCTAAGTTTGTGTTGCCCGCCCCTCCTCTGAAGTCTCGGTTGGGCTTAGGCGTCGGCGGCGACGCGTTGACCACCCTCGGGGACTCCAGGCTCCAAACAGGCTGAGGGTAAACTGTTCCGCGGCTCCGAGCCAAAACCTGAAAGTGAGCGCTGAGCTGTCCCCACCCCCGCGCGCTCTCCCAGTTGGACCCTGCTGTTGAGTCGTTTAGATTGCTTTAAGGAGGTGTAGGGTTTCGCGTTCCCGTTCCCACACCGGCGAAGCACTTGGCATTTACTGTTTCTTAGTTAAGCTTTCTAAAAACAACCTTCGATACTTGAGGGAACGGTAGTCCAGTTTTTTTTTTTTTTTTCGTTTTGTATAAGTGGATTTGTGAGGATTCTGGGTCACGCCTGAGCTAAAAGTGGATGGATTTAGTAAGAGTCTTTTTTCTTCCTTCCTCTGCAGTCTTATCATTACTCTTTATTCTTGCTTTTTTATTTTTAATTTGAAGGCAAGACAACATCATTAGAATTTTTTTCTTACCAATTTTGTCACTTTTAGGTATTTGTTGATGTCATTTAAATGCTTTAAATGTCATTTAATTGATTGACTTAAAATCAGTGAAAGAAATTGAAATCTCATTACACCTGATAGTTCTGGTTTGTGATTATTTCAGAGACGTTAACAGACAGGTATTTTTTTTTTCCTCCTCCTTTTTATTGTCTCAAGTGACATGAGTACAGTCTCTTTGTAAAAATGAAGCACAAATTCTTATGAGTCCTCTCATTCGTTTCACACACACACCCTCAGAGAGGTAACATGTTCTGTTTCCTGAATATTCTTCTAGACCTTTTCCTTTGAATTCTCACAAGCACATGTGTACGTATAGAAATGCTGTAGGAGTGTGTATGTGTGTGACCGGCATGTATGATGTCATATTGTAAGTATTGTTTTGCAGCTTGCTTTTACATTACATCTTGGAGATGTTTGCATGGTAGTAGAAATAAATCTATCTGTACAGTCTTTTAAACTGTTGCGTAGTATTTAACAATATGAAGGTGTCAAGGTTGACTCAGGCTTCTTTTTATTCTGTACGTTTGCTGTTATGAACAGTGAACATCCTTGTATCAGTACGTGGCTTTTGTACATTTGTTCTAGGATAAGTACCTGGAGTGGTGATTAATCTTTTTAAAATTTAATATGAATAGAGTGCTTGTTTAAACCATTAACCTAAAAGATGTGCAGTATTTCTTTTAATATTTACTTGCTGACAAATAACTTAATTTTAACTTAATAAAAAGAATACATGTTCTACATGAATGAATTTATATGTGGTCCTTTATTTCAATTAGTTGGAGTATTTGAATGAGTAGTAATTATATTTAGTTTTATTATTAATGTTTTCTGCTGGCTCAGTTCAATTGTATCTATGAAAGAGTCAATTAAAATATAGTAAGATCATAAATTTTCTTGTTCCCTTCCTCTTATAGCTCCATAATGGAAGTGAAGTTTGTCTTGGGTGGAGGGGAATTGAATAATGTGACTTCACTGTCTTCAGTAGAAAGTCTAAAATACAGATTTTCAAACATGTATATTCATACAATGAATTATATCTTACATAATATTTTAAATGTGCTAGTAATATATACTTTATAATTATTGCATTCTTGAAACAGCTTCCTTTAAAAGTGGGTTTTTTAAAGTATTAAATAGTTTGAAAAGTAATTTCTTGGCCTTAGGAGACTTTTTTTATACTTTTAGTTTATCTAGCTCATCCACACTCCAGTGCTAATCTTGGCTTAGCATTCAGGAAACAGCAAAATCCACATTAGCACTGTCTGAATTAATGAGGTTTTCTAAAAATAATTAAAAAAATTTATTGATTTGGTGCACAGGGCCTTAGTTGTGGCCTATGGGATCTTCTGTCTTCGTTGCAGTATGATGATTCCTTAGCTGTGGCCTGCCAGCTCTTAGTTGCTGCACACGGGATCTAGTTCTCTGACTGGTCAGTGATTGTACCTGGTCCACCGGCATTGGGAGCTTGGAGTCTTAGCCACTGGACCACCAGGAAAGTCCCCCAGAAATGATATTTTGAAGTACTCATAAAATCTTTTTTAAAAGCCCCCTTTTAAAAAGGGTTTTAAAAAGTAAGTGGATTCTCTTTTTTTGGAGACTTCAGTATTTAAACATTTTGATTGTTTGTAATATCATAGGTTAAATATTTATTTAGTTATCCATTATATGTATTTCTAATAATGAATTACTGCTAAATAACAGTAAAATGGGATAGAAGCTACTGACCTTTTTTTTGTAACAACATATGCATTTCATATTACTCATAGCATGTATCTTTTGAATAGTAGTATTGAAACATTACAGGTGACTTTATTTAAATTTGGTTATCTCTTTTCCTCCTATCAAAGAAAGTTATTTCAACAGAAATTTATGTTTCAAAATTTGAGAAGCTGGAACACACCATGTGTGTTCACATGGTCAGGTTCTAAGTCTGGTGGGGGCCTACTTCCTGGTTCATAACCATCTTTTCACTGTAACCTCAAAAGGCAGAAGAGGTGAGCTAATTCTCTGGGGTCTTTTTTATAAGGGCCCTAATCCAAGTCTTGGAGAAGGAAATGGCAACCCACTCCAGAAGTCTTGCCTGGAAGATCCCATGGACAGAGGAGCCTCTTGGGTTATACAGTCCATGGGGTTGCAAAGAGTCTGACATGACTGAGCATGCACACACCCAAGCCTAATCACCTCCCCAGATTCCTGCCTCCTAATACTAATACCTTGGTGGTTAGAATTTCAGCAGAGAAATCTGTCCGGAGGAGGGGCTTGGGGGGAATAGGAACCACTAAGCCAGTGACAACTTTATAGTGAAGATGGAAATATCTTTTGTAAGGGGATTAGAATGTCTCTGTCCTTTAAATATCGTTAGAGTCAACATGTGTTGAAATGGTTAATTTTGCATTTAGATTAGTCTTGTAGTGTATCTTGAGTACATCTGTATTCCAACTTACAACGTTCTTCATAAAGTGTTGCAAAGTTACAATATATTTTATAAGGTTCTGAAAATTTTGAGTTTTGCCCCTTTGTTAGCTACTGGGAAAAGTAAGTGAAATATTTGTATTTTGTTTCCTTAGTCTTAAAAAAAAATTTCAATGAAAGCTGAAAAATGTCTGATTTTAATAGTGAATGACAGATATGACAAATATATGTTACAGAATATACTGATAATTCCTGAAGATTAGACCACCAAATGCATATTAATAATCATAGCAATGGCAGACCATTGACTAGCTCTGTTGTAGATTTCATTCCTACCTGGTATAGAATTAAAGTGTTTAAAAGTGATAGGAACTTCTGATAGCGTGGAATTTATATTGCAGGTATGTTTATGTCTGTTTTTCAAATGTTTTGAACATTCTCCGCAGTAATAATACATTTACATGGCAATTTGTGATACACACATAACTAAAAAGATTGCCCAAATGACATTTAGCCTTACTAGGTTTGGTGCTGGAGTAGGAAATGGCAACCCACTCCAGTGTTCTTGCCTGGAGAGTCCTGTGGACAGAGGAGCCTGGTGGGCTGCTGGCCACGGGGTTGCATAGAGTCGGATATGACTGAAGTGACACAGTATGTATGCGTGCGTTGGAGAAGGAAACGGCAACCGACTCCAGTATTCTTGCCTGGAGAATCCCAGGGATGGAGGAGTCTGGTGGGCTGCCGTCTATGGGGTTCTAGAGAGTCGGACACAACTGAAGAGATGTAGCAGCAGCAGCAGCAGGTATTGTGCATTCTGCTTTCATATAATGTTGTTAAAAAATGTTAGTGTTTACCCAGTAGAATATCCACTGATGAATTTTGGCTTGAGGTTTGCAAAACTACTAGGTGGCGTGTGTTTTTTATAATTGTAACTGAATGTTAGGGTGACTGATTTAGGGTGGCAGATTAAAAAAAAAATTTCTTAATTCTGCTGATGACTAGTGAAGATATAGATAATAGAACTTTAAATTTATACTTTGGCAAAGAATAAGTAGGGTAGGACACTTAAATCCTTGGCTTTTTTCCCCCACTATGTCCTGAGCCCAGAGCCTTGGCAGTCAAAGCCCAGAGTTGTAACCACTGGACTGCCAAAGAATTCCTAAATCCTTGTTTCTTGAGTAATACTTACCGTGGGATTTCTGAGTTGTGTGGTAAGTGTGTTTAACTCTGTAAGAAACTTTTTCAAAATAGTCATACTATATGGCATTCACATCAGTAATGTTTGAGAGTTCTAGTTGTTCCTTCTCATCAACACTTGGCATTATGTCTTCTTAATTTTAGCTTTTTAAATAGATATGTAGGTATACTGATACCATTATTATTTTTATTTGCATTTGATTTAATCCTCATGATTAATGATTTTAAGTATGTTTTCATGCCTTATTTGCCATCCATATACTTTGGTTAAATATTCTGATTTACTTTCTTAATATTGTAATACTTTATATAGCCTTTGATACAGATCCTTAACCAGATAATGTATTTTGCAGATATTTTCTCCGTGTTGTGTCTTGTCTTTTTCTTGACAGCATCTTTTATAGTTCATGCTTTTTTGTGTGCTGTTTAATCTTTATCTAAGTAAAGATTAATCTTTATCTTTAATCTTTACCTAATCCAAGGTGACAGAGATATACTATGCTTTTTTCTAGAAGCTTTCTATTTTTGACTCTTACATTGTGGTGGCCTCTCTTGTTACTGGGCACAGGCTCTTGGCGTGTGAGCTCAGTAGTTTTGGCTTCCCGGCTCTAGAACACAAGCTCAGTAATGGTGGAGCTCAGGCTTAGTTGCTTCGTGGCATGTGGGATCTTCCTGGATCAGCGACTGAACCCATGTCTCCTGCATTGACATGTGGATTCTTTACCACTGAGCCATGAGCCTGGATTTTATGTGGATGATTATGACATTGTGTATTGAGATTGCTTCCTGGGAATGCCCTGGCAGTACAGTGGTTAGAACTCCATGCTCTCACTGCTGAGGGCTTGGGTTTAATCCAAGGTTAGGGAACTGAACTCCCACAAGCCATGTGGTGTGGCCAAAAAAAAAAAAAAAAAAAAATTTCCTCTTTTTCACCTCTGTTATTTTTTTCTTCCTTTTTACAATTTTATTGCTTAATTGTACTTAGGATACCAGTAGAATCTTGAAGTAGTAAGAGTGGAGATCATTGCTTTATTCCTTGTCCTAGCAAGAATTCAGTCTTGAACTATTAAATATGTTGTTGACTGTAGGTTTTTGTAGGTATCCATTGAAGAAATCCTTTTCTGCTCTTATATTGCTGAGAGTGTTTATCATGACTAGCTGTTGAATTTTGTCAAGATTTATTCTATTGATTTGATTATATGATTTCTTTTTCATAGATTATATTAATATATTAACTGATTTGTTTTTGAATGTTGAAGCAACATTCAATTTGTGGGCTATGGCTATACATCTTTATGTATTGCTGGTTTCACTTTTGGTAAAAATTGGCTGTTTTTGTTCATTAAGGCCATTAGCCTACAGTTTTCTTGTGATATTTTTGCCTGCTTTGGGTGTTCGGATAATGCTAGCCTCATAAATGAGTTGGATATATTTTTCTTTTTTTCTGAAGAGTTTATATAGACTTGAAATTACTTTTTCCTTAAATGTTTGATAGAGTTCATCATTGAAGCCATCTGAGCTTGGAGTTTTCTTTGTGGGAAGGTTTTGTTTTGTTTGGTACTTCTAATTTTGAGATAACTGTAGATGCATAAATCCCATATACCTTTCAGTCAATTCTCCAATGGTAATATCTTGTACAACTATTGATATATTAATGTATCACAATCTTGAAATTGACATAGATTGAGAAATCTTATTCCCATGTCCCCAGTTTTATGTGTGTGTGTGTGTATATTTTGTACCATGCAATTTTAATATTGGTTTTAATTAATTTTAATAAATTGTCAATTAATGTTAATAGATTAAAGTGGTTACCAGCATGTTTAAGACATGGAACAGTTCTATCACAATAATTCTTTGTGTTACCATTTTTAATCACAACTACATCCTTTTCTCCTGACTGCTAACCCCTGGTAACTACTAATCTCTATTTCTATAATTTAAGTCACTTCAGCCCTGTCCGACTCTGTGTGACCCTATAGACGGCAGCCCACCAGGCTCCCCTGTCCCTGGGATTCTCCAGGCAAAGACATTGGAGTGGGTTGCCACCTCCTTCTCCTGTGCATGAAAGTGAAAAGTGAAAGGGAAGTCGCTCAGTCGTGTCCGACTCTTTGTGACCCTATGTAATATAAATTGGGGACTTCCCCAGTGGCTCAGTGGTAAAGAATCTGCCTGTCAATAAGGAGACATAGGTTCAGTCCTTGGGTTTGGGAAGATCCTGTAGAGAAGGAAATGGTGACCCACTCCAGTATTCTTGCCTGGGAAATCTCATGGACAGAGGAGCCCGGAGGGCTATAGTTCATGGGGTTGCAAAGATTCAGACCTGACTTGGTGACTAAACAGTAACAAATGTTTTAAATAATAGCATGTAAACTTTTGAGATTGAGCTTTCACTCTGCACATAATTCCATTAAGATCCGTCCAAGTTGTGTGTGTCAATAGTTTATTTCTTTCCTTGTCAATTATTATTTTGTGATATGGATATATAACTAATCATTCATTTGTTGACTGATGTTTGTATATTGTTTCCATGTTTTCACTATTAGAGAGCTGTTAAGAATATCCATATACGGGTTTTTGTATGAACATAAATTTTCATTTCTGGGACAATGTCCAAGAATTGTAGTTATTGCACTATATGATAAGCACATTGTTTACTTTCATAAGAAACTGCCATATTTTTTTTCCAGTATGGCTGAACCATCTTATGTTCCTATCACCCACGTATGAGTAATCTATTTTCTCTGCATCATCACCAGCATTTGGTGTTGCTGTTGTTTTTTATTTAGTAATTCTAAATTACTAAATAAATTACTAAATATTACATGTAATATTACTACAAGTATATAGTAATAAATCATGGTTTAAAGTCATAATTTCCCTAAAGGCTGAGTTGAACATCTCTTCATATGCTTTTCCTTTTTTATGATCTTTATATTTTTTTCTACTTTTTAAAAATTGAAGTTTTAGGGCAAATGTAATTGTTTCAGTCCAAAGTCTCAGCACATCTTTATTAATCAAAATAGGAACCATTACAATCAACACATTTTTGCTGATGAGAAATAAGTTTATTTAATCCTGTAGCATAAAAATCTGACTCTTGGAAAGCATATTCTGCATCCTGTTGGTTGTGGAAGCATTTTCCCTGCAAAAAGTTGGGATGCTTGAGGAAGTGCTAATTGGTTCGCAAGGGCTCAGGTGAAAATGGCATATGAGGCAAAACCTGGAAGCCCAGTTCATTAACTTTTAAAGCATTGGTTGTGCGAGGTTTGGTTGGATGTTGGAGTAGAGAAGAATTGGGTCCTGTCTGTTAACCAGTGTTGACTGTAGGCTGTGCAGTTTTAGGTGCATCTCATCTATCTGCTGCTGAGTATCCTTCTCAGATGTAATGGTTTTGTCGGGATTCAGAAATCTGTAGTTGATCAGACTGGCAGCAGACAACCAAACAGTGACCCTGGCCTTTTTTTGGTACAGGTTTGGGTTTTGGAAGTGCTTTGGAGCTTTTTGGTCCAACCACTGAGCTGCAATCCAACCATCGCTGGTTGTCAGATAAAATCTACTTTTCACCTCATGTCACAGTTTGATCGAGAAATGGTTCATTGTTGCAAAGAATAANAAAAAAAAAAAAAAAAAAAATTTCCTCTTTTTCACCTCTGTTATTTTTTTCTTCCTTTTTACAATTTTATTGCTTAATTGTACTTAGGATACCAGTAGAATCTTGAAGTAGTAAGAGTGGAGATCATTGCTTTATTCCTTGTCCTAGCAAGAATTCAGTCTTGAACTATTAAATATGTTGTTGACTGTAGGTTTTTGTAGGTATCCATTGAAGAAATCCTTTTCTGCTCTTATATTGCTGAGAGTGTTTATCATGACTAGCTGTTGAATTTTGTCAAGATTTATTCTATTGATTTGATTATATGATTTCTTTTTCATAGATTATATTAATATATTAACTGATTTGTTTTTGAATGTTGAAGCAACATTCAATTTGTGGGCTATGGCTATACATCTTTATGTATTGCTGGTTTCACTTTTGGTAAAAATTGGCTGTTTTTGTTCATTAAGGCCATTAGCCTACAGTTTTCTTGTGATATTTTTGCCTGCTTTGGGTGTTCGGATAATGCTAGCCTCATAAATGAGTTGGATATATTTTTCTTTTTTTCTGAAGAGTTTATATAGACTTGAAATTACTTTTTCCTTAAATGTTTGATAGAGTTCATCATTGAAGCCATCTGAGCTTGGAGTTTTCTTTGTGGGAAGGTTTTGTTTTGTTTGGTACTTCTAATTTTGAGATAACTGTAGATGCATAAATCCCATATACCTTTCAGTCAATTCTCCAATGGTAATATCTTGTACAACTATTGATATATTAATGTATCACAATCTTGAAATTGACATAGATTGAGAAATCTTATTCCCATGTCCCCAGTTTTATGTGTGTGTGTGTGTATATTTTGTACCATGCAATTTTAATATTGGTTTTAATTAATTTTAATAAATTGTCAATTAATGTTAATAGATTAAAGTGGTTACCAGCATGTTTAAGACATGGAACAGTTCTATCACAATAATTCTTTGTGTTACCATTTTTAATCACAACTACATCCTTTTCTCCTGACTGCTAACCCCTGGTAACTACTAATCTCTATTTCTATAATTTAAGTCACTTCAGCCCTGTCCGACTCTGTGTGACCCTATAGACGGCAGCCCACCAGGCTCCCCTGTCCCTGGGATTCTCCAGGCAAAGACATTGGAGTGGGTTGCCACCTCCTTCTCCTGTGCATGAAAGTGAAAAGTGAAAGGGAAGTCGCTCAGTCGTGTCCGACTCTTTGTGACCCTATGTAATATAAATTGGGGACTTCCCCAGTGGCTCAGTGGTAAAGAATCTGCCTGTCAATAAGGAGACATAGGTTCAGTCCTTGGGTTTGGGAAGATCCTGTAGAGAAGGAAATGGTGACCCACTCCAGTATTCTTGCCTGGGAAATCTCATGGACAGAGGAGCCCGGAGGGCTATAGTTCATGGGGTTGCAAAGATTCAGACCTGACTTGGTGACTAAACAGTAACAAATGTTTTAAATAATAGCATGTAAACTTTTGAGATTGAGCTTTCACTCTGCACATAATTCCATTAAGATCCGTCCAAGTTGTGTGTGTCAATAGTTTATTTCTTTCCTTGTCAATTATTATTTTGTGA
This sequence comes from Raphicerus campestris, assembly GCA_006410735.1. Taxonomy (NCBI): domain Eukaryota; kingdom Metazoa; phylum Chordata; class Mammalia; order Artiodactyla; family Bovidae; genus Raphicerus; species Raphicerus campestris. The sequence continues at coordinate 747,850 of SJYW01045455.1, forward strand.
TATGGATATATAACTAATCATTCATTTGTTGACTGATGTTTGTATATTGTTTCCATGTTTTCACTATTAGAGAGCTGTTAAGAATATCCATATACGGGTTTTTGTATGAACATAAATTTTCATTTCTGGGACAATGTCCAAGAATTGTAGTTATTGCACTATATGATAAGCACATTGTTTACTTTCATAAGAAACTGCCATATTTTTTTTCCAGTATGGCTGAACCATCTTATGTTCCTATCACCCACGTATGAGTAATCTATTTTCTCTGCATCATCACCAGCATTTGGTGTTGCTGTTGTTTTTTATTTAGTAATTCTAAATTACTAAATAAATTACTAAATATTACATGTAATATTACTACAAGTATATAGTAATAAATCATGGTTTAAAGTCATAATTTCCCTAAAGGCTGAGTTGAACATCTCTTCATATGCTTTTCCTTTTTTATGATCTTTATATTTTTTTCTACTTTTTAAAAATTGAAGTTTTAGGGCAAATGTAATTGTTTCAGTCCAAAGTCTCAGCACATCTTTATTAATCAAAATAGGAACCATTACAATCAACACATTTTTGCTGATGAGAAATAAGTTTATTTAATCCTGTAGCATAAAAATCTGACTCTTGGAAAGCATATTCTGCATCCTGTTGGTTGTGGAAGCATTTTCCCTGCAAAAAGTTGGGATGCTTGAGGAAGTGCTAATTGGTTCGCAAGGGCTCAGGTGAAAATGGCATATGAGGCAAAACCTGGAAGCCCAGTTCATTAACTTTTAAAGCATTGGTTGTGCGAGGTTTGGTTGGATGTTGGAGTAGAGAAGAATTGGGTCCTGTCTGTTAACCAGTGTTGACTGTAGGCTGTGCAGTTTTAGGTGCATCTCATCTATCTGCTGCTGAGTATCCTTCTCAGATGTAATGGTTTTGTCGGGATTCAGAAATCTGTAGTTGATCAGACTGGCAGCAGACAACCAAACAGTGACCCTGGCCTTTTTTTGGTACAGGTTTGGGTTTTGGAAGTGCTTTGGAGCTTTTTGGTCCAACCACTGAGCTGCAATCCAACCATCGCTGGTTGTCAGATAAAATCTACTTTTCACCTCATGTCACAGTTTGATCGAGAAATGGTTCATTGTTGCAAAGAATAAGAGAAGATGACACTTCAAAATGATGAACTTTGGATTTGTGGTCAGCTCATGAGGCACCCACTTGTGGAGTTTTTTCACCTCTCCAATTTGCTTCGAATGCAAATGGTTCACCGCTTAGAAGGATTGGCATTGAGTTCTTCAGCCATTTCTTGTGAAGTTGTAAGAGGATCAGCTTTGATAGTCCACTCAGCTGGTCACTGTCAGCTTCCAGTGGCCAACCACTGTGCTTCTCATATTCAAGGCTCTCATTTCCTTTGCAGAGTTTCTTGAACCACCACTGCAGTGTAGTACAGTGCATGTATATTTCTGTTAGCAGTTCCTGGGCAAAGTGCACTGTTGACGTTGTGAGTTGTTTCCACTGCTTTATGACCCGTTTTGAACTTGGGTTAAAAAAAAACCAACAAACTCAGATTTGCTTTTTGTCTAACGTCATTTGTCTATAGTCTAAAATAAATATAAAATAAACAGCAAGTAATGCCATTAGCAAAACAACATGAAGTGAAAAGTGTGCATTAAGTAATGTGTAACATAATCACATTATTTAAGAATATATTTCAGTATCAAACAGCAAACTTCCATGATTCAAAACCTCGATTACTTTTGCACCAACCTAGTATTTTAGACTTAATTATGACAAAACAAGGCCCACTGGAGAGGGGAATGGCAGAACACTTCAGTATTCTTCCCTTAAGAACCCTGTGAACAGTATGAAAAGGCAAAAAGGTATGACACTGGAAGATGAGACCCCCAGGTTCGTGAAGATGCTAGTCGCTCAGTCATGTCTGACTTTTTGCAATCCCATGGACTATAGCCTGCCAGGCTCCTGTGTCCATGAGATTCTCCAGGCAAGAATGGTGGAGTGAGTTGCCATTCCCTTCTCCAGGGGTCTTCCGGATCCACGGATTGAACCCAGGTCTCCTGCATTGTAGGCAGGTTGTTTACTGGCTCAGCCAAGAGGGAAGCCCTGGTAGGTGTCCAATATGTTACTGAGGCTGGGCCAAAATGGAAATGTCGTTCAGTTGTGGATGTGTCTGGTGGTGAAAGTAGTCTGATGCTGTAAAGAACAATATTGCATAGAACCTGGAATGTTAGGTCCATGAATCAAGATAACTTGGATGTGGTCATACAGGAGATGGGAAGAGTAAACATTTTAGGAATCAGTGACTAAATGGATAGGAACGGGTGAATTTAATTCAGATGACCATTATATCTACTGCTGTGGGCAAGAATCCCTGTGAAGAAATGAAGTAGCCATAGTCAGCAAAAGAGTCTGAAATGCAATACTTGGGTGCAATCTCAAAAACTACAGAATGATCTCAAAGCATTCAACATCACACTAATCCAAGTCTGTGCCCCAACCACTAATGCTGAAGAAGCTTAAGTTGAATGATTCTATAAAGACCTACAATACCTTCTAGAACTAACACCAGAAAAGATGTCTTTTTCATCATAGGGGACTGGAATGGAAAAGTAGGAAGTCAAGATGTACCTGGAGTAACAGGCAAGTTTGGCCTTGGAGTACAAAATGAAGCAGGGCAAAGTCTTAACAGTTTTGCCAAGAGAACACTCTGGTCATAGCAAACAGCCTCTGGCAACAACACAAGAAGTGACTCTACACATGGACATCACCAGATGGTCAATATCAAGATCAGACTGATTATATTCTATGCTGTCAAAGATGAAGAAGCTCTGTACAGTCAGCAAAAACAAGACTGGGAGCTGACTGTGGCTCAGATCTTGAGCTCCTTATCACAAAATTCAGGCTTAAATTGAAGAAAGTAGGAAAAACCACTAGGCCTTTTGATATGACCTAGATCAAATCCATTACAGTTAGACAGTGGAAGTGACAAATAGATTTAAGGGATTAGATCTGGTAGATAGTACCTAAAGAACTAAAGATGGAGGTTTGTAACAATGGAGGTGGTGACCAAAACCATCCCCAAGAGAAAGGAATACAGAAAGGCAAAATGGTTGTCTGAGGAGGTCTTACAAGAAACTGAGAAAAGAAGTGAAGCAAAAGGCAAAGATATTCATAACTGATTGCAGAATTCCAGAGAATAATGAGGAGATATAAGAAAGCCTTCTTAAGTAACAATGCAAAGAATTAGAGGAAAACAGTAGAGTGGGAAAGACTAGAGATCTCTTCAAAAAAATTGGAGATAACAAGGGAACATTTCATGCCAAGATGGGCACAATAAAGAACAGAAACAGCAAGGACCTAAGAGAAGCAGAAGAGATTAAGAAGAGGTGGCAAGAATACACAGAACTATAAAAAAAAAGTCTTAATGACCAGGATAATCACAATGGTGTGGTCACTCACCTAGGGCCAGACATCCTGGAGTGTAAAGTCAAGTGAGCCTTAGGAAGCATTACTAAGAACAAAGCTAATGGAGGTGCTGGAGTTCCAGCTGAGCTATTTCAAATCCTAAAAGATGATGTACTCAATACGTCAGCAAGTTTGAAAAACTCAGCAGTGGCCAAAGGACTGGAAAAGGTCAGTTTTCATTCCAATCCAAAAGAATGGCAATGCTAAAGAACGTTCAAAATATTGTACTAGCTCTCATTTCACATGCTAGCAAGGTAATGCTCAAAATCTTTCGAGCTAGGCTTTAGCAATATGTGAACTGAGAACTTCCATATGTACAAGCTGGGATTCAAAGAGGCAGAGGAACCAAAATGCCAGCATTTGTTGGACGATAGAGAAAGCAAGAGAATTCCAGAAAAATACCTCTTTCTGCTTCATTGCTATGAAATGAAAACAGCCTTTGACTGTTTGAATCACAACAAACTAGAAAATTCTTAGAGATGGAAATACCAGATCACCTTACTTGTCTTCTGAGAAACCTGTATACAGGTCAAGAAGCAACAGTTAGCACCAGACATGGAACAACAAACTGGTTCCAGATTGGGAAGAGTACATCAAGGCTATATACTGTCACCTTGCTTGTTTAATTTATATGCAGAGTACATCATGCAGAATGTTGGGCTAGATGAATCACAAGCTGAAATCAAAATTGCCGGGAGAAATATCAGTAACCTCAGATATACAGATGATAGCACTCTAATGGCAGAAAGCAAGGAGGAACTAAAGAGCTTCTTGATGAAAGAGGAGAGTGAAAAAGCTGGCTTAAAACTCAACATTCAAAAAACTTAAGATCATGGCATCCAGTCCCATCACTTCATGGCAAATAGATGGGTAAAAAATGCAAACAGTGACAGACTTGGCTTCCAAAAGTCATTGTGGACAGTGACTGCAGCCGTGAAATTAAAAGACACTCCTTGGAAGAAAAGCTATGATATACCTAGACAGTGTATTCAAAAGCAGAGACATCACTTTGTTGACACAAGTCTGTATAGTCAAAGCTGTGGTTTTTCTGATAGTCATGTATGGATTAGAGCTGTGGTGCTGGAGAAGACTCTTGAGAGTCCCTTGGACAGCAGGGAGATCAAACCAGTCAATCCTAAAAGAGATAAACTCTGAATATTCATTGGTAGGATTGATGATGAAGCTGAAGGTCAAATAATTTGGGCACAGGATGCAAAGAGCCGACTCATTGGAAAAGATCTTGATGCTGGGAAAGATGAGGGCAAAAGGAGAACGGGGAGGCAGAGAATGTTATTGTTGCATAGCATCACTGACTCGATATGAATTTGAGCAAACATCGGGGGATAGTGGAGGACAGAGGAGCCTGGCATCTTGCAGTCCATGAGGTTGCAGAGAGTTGGACAGAACTTAGCTACTGAACAAAAACTTTAGTTCAAGTCAGTCGCTCAGTCGTGTCTGACTCTTTGCAACCCTGTGAATCGGAGCATGCCAGGCCTCCCTGTCTTATCGCCAACTCCTGGAGTTCACTCAGATTCATGTTCATTGAGTCAGTGATGCCATCCAGCCATCTCATCCTCTATCATCCTCTTCTCCTCCTGCCCCCAATCCCTCCCAGCATCAAAGTCTTTTCCAGTGAGTCAACTCTTCACTTGAGGTGGCCAAAGTACTAGAGTTTCAGCTTTAGCATCATTCCTTCCAAAGAAATCCCAGGGCTGATCTCTTTCAGAATGGACTGGTTGGATCTCCTTGCAGTCCAAGGGACTCTCAAGAGTGTTCTCCAACACCACAGTTCAAACGCATCAATTCTTCTGCGCTCAGCTTTCTTCACAGTCCAACTCTCAAATCCATACATGACTACTGGAAAAACCATAGCCTTGACTAGATGGACCTTAGTCGGCAAAGTAGTGTCTTTGCTTTTGAATATGCTATCTAGGTTGGTCATAACTTTCCTTCCAAGGAGTAAGCGTCTTTTAATTTCATGGCTGCAATCACCATCTGCAGTGATTTTGGAGCCCCCCAAAATAAAGTCTGACACAGTTTCCATTGTTTCCCCATCTATNTTCATCTTTCAGGATTTGAAATAGCTCAACTGGAATTCCTCCACATCAAAATATGTGTTGCTGGTCAGTTAGGTTGCTTCCACATCTTGGCTAATATAAATAATGCAGCAAAGAAAATGAGAAAATGTTTTAGTTACTGCTTTTGTTTTCTTTTGGAAGAGACCCAGAAGTGAAATCGCTGGATAGTAAGATAGTCCTCTTTGTAGTTTTTTGAGAAACCTGCACATCATTTTCCATAGTGACTGTGCCAGTTTGCATTCCCACAAACAGTGTGGCTTCCTCTCTTTCACATCCTCTCACACACTTATTTGTTACCTTTTTAATAATAGTCATTCTGACAGGTGTGAGATGATAGCTCATTGTGATTTTGACTTGCATTTCTCTGATGTTTATTGATGTTGAGCATCTTTTCATGTGTGAGTTGGCCATCTATGTCTTCCTTGGGAAAAGGGTCTGTTAAAAGAAGAAAAGAAAATGCGTTATTTAGGTTTCTCATTTTGTAATTGGGCTTTATCTTGATACTATGTTTTGTGAGTTGTTGTTATATTTTGGATATTAACTCTTTATAAAATATATTGTTTGCAAAAATTTTCTCACATTCAGTTGGTGGCCTCTTAGTCTTGTAGATAGATTTCTTTATTGTGCAGAAACTTTTTAGTTTGACGAAACCCTGTTTATTTTTGCTTTTGTTTTCCTTGCTGAGGAAACATAAGAAAATTACTAAGACTGATGTTGAAGAGCATACTGCCTATGTTTTCTTCTAGAAGTTTTATGGTTTCAAGTCTGACATGTAAGTCTTTAATTCATTTAAAATTTTTGCATATGATGTGAGAAAATTCGTTCAGCTTGATACTTTTGCATGTAGCTGTCCAATTTTACTACTCCATTTTTTTTCCTTTTAAAAAAGTTTTTAGTTTTTTTTAATACCAAAGATATTTTGTTTGGGGGTATAGCCAATTAACAATGTTGTGATAGTTTCAGGTGAACAGTGGAGGGGCTCAGCAGTACAGAAACATGCATCCATTCTTCCCCCAAACCCCCTTCCATCCAAACTGGCCCTTAACATTGAACAGACTTCCATGTGCTATTCAGTAGGTTTTTGTTGGTTATCCATTTAAATATAGCAGTTTACCACACCATTTATTGAAGAGGGTTTTACCCTCCTTGTATATTCTAGCCTCCTTTGTCATAGATAGATTGACTCTACATATGTGTGCATTCATTTCCAGGTTTTCTGTATCTGTTTTTACAATACTATTACTGCATTAGTTTGTAGTATAGTTTGAAATCAGAGTGTGATACTTTCAGCTTCTTAATAAAGATTGTTTCGATTATTTGGGATGTTTTGTGTTTCTGTACAAATTTTGAAATTATTTGTTCTGTGAGAAATGCCATTTGTAGCTTGCCTTGGGTAGTATGAACATTTTAATGATATTAATTCTTTCAGTTCACGAAATCAGTATAATTCCAGTTGTGTCATCTTCAATTTCTTTTGTCAGTGTTGTATAGTTTTTTGAGTCTTTTACCTCCTTGGTTAGATATATTCCTAAGTGTTTTATTCTTTTTGATGCAATTGTAAATGAGATTGTCTTCTTAATTTCTTTCTCTGATAGTTCATTGAGTATATAGGGACAGTGGGTTTCTGCATATTAATTTTGAGTCCTGTTACTTTATTGGATTCATTTATTCTGACAGTTTTTTGATGGAATCTTTAAAACTTTTTTTATATAGTATCATGTCATTGGCAAATGGTGATGGCTTTACTTCTTTCTTTTATTTAGATTCCTTTTATTTTTTTGTCTCATTGCTTTGTCTAGTATGTTCAGTCCTGTGTTGAATAAAAATATCAAGAGTGAGTATCCTTGTCTCATTCTTGATTTTAGGGGAAATGATTTTAGGTTTCCTCTATTGAGTATGGTGTTAGCTGTGGACTTGTCAGTGCAGTGGGCTTTTATTACATTGAGGTGTGTTCTCTTTATACCCATTTTTAAAAAATAATAAGTGATTATTAAATTAAGTCGCAGTCTTTTTCTGCATCTGTGAAGATGACCACCTGATGACATGGTTTTTATTTTGAAATTGGTTAATATGGTGTGTCCCCAATCTCCACCACACCCTTACTACTATCCAAGACTGGGAACAGGGGCTATGAAAGAGAGCAGGGTTTGATTCCTGGTATTGTCAACACTCAGAAGGTACTCAATAAATGAATAAATAGTGCGGCACTCTTGCTATGGCCAAGCCTAGAGAGCTTTCTTCAGCCTGAGGTGGCATGAGCTGGTCAATTTGGGACACGTGGCTTGACCTCTCACATTGATTGATTTGCAGATATTGAATCCTGCTTGCATTCCTGGTATAAATGCAACTTGAATATGGTATATGAGCCTTTTAATGTTTTGGTGAGTTTGACATGCTAATATTTTGTTGAGGATTTTTTGCTTTTGTGCTCATCAGTCATATGGGCCTATAATTTCCTTTTTTATTTTTGTATTGTCTTTATTAGGTTTAGGTATGAAGGTGCTGCTGGCTTCATAGAATGAGTTCAGAAGTTCTTCCTCTTTAGTTTTTTTCAATAGCTTAAGAATGATTATTAGCTCTTTTTTAAATGGTGAAAATTACCTGTCTGATCCTCAGTTCAGTTCAGTCTCTCGGTCGTGTCCGACTCTTTGCGACCCCAAGAGTTGCAGCACACCAGGTCTCCCTGTCCATCACCAACTCCTGAGTTTACACAAACTCATGTCCACTGAGTCAGTGATGCCATCCAACCATCTCATATTATGTCATCCCCTTCTCCTACCTTCAGTCTTTCCCAATGTCAGGGTCTTTTCAAATGAGTCGGCTCTTCGCATCAGGTGGCCAAAGTACTGGAGTTTCAGCTTCAACATCAGTCCTTCGAATGAACACTCAGGACTGATTTCCTTTAGGATGGACTGGCTGGATCTCCCTGTAGTCCAAGGGACTCTCAAGAGTCTTTTCCAACACCGCAGTTCAAAAGCATCAATTCGTCTGTGCTCAGCTTTCTTGATAGTCCAACTCTCACATCCATACATGACTACTGGAAAACTATAGCCTTGACTAGACAGACTTGTTGACAAAGTAATGTCTCCGTTTTTAAATATACTGTCTAGGTTGATCATAACTTTTCTCCCAAGGAGTAAGTGTCTTTTAATTTCATGGCTGCAATCACCATCTGCAGTGATTTTGGAGCCCCTAAAAGTGAAGTCAGCCACTGTTTCCACAATTTCCCCATCTATTTGCCATGAAGTGATGGGACAGGATGCCATGATCTTCGTTTTCTGAATGTTGAGCTTTAAGCCAACTTTTTCACTCCTCTTTCATTTTCATCAAGAAGCTCCTTAGTTCTTCTTCACTTTCTGCCATAAGGGTGGTGTCATCTGCATATCTGAGGTTATTGGTATTTCTCGCGGCAGTATTGATTCCAGCTTGTGCTTCTTCCAGTCCGGTGTTTCTCATGATGTAATAAGCAGGGTGACAATATATAGCCTTGATGCACCTCTTTTCCTATTTGGAATCAGTCTGTTGTTCGATGTCCAGTTCTAACTGTTGCTTCCTGACCTGCATATAGATTTCTCAAGAGGCAGGTCAGGTGGTCTGGTATTCCCATCTCTTTCAGAATTTTCCACAGTTTCCTGTGATCCACACAGTCAAAAGCTTTGGCATAGTCAATAAAGCAGAAATAGATGTTTTTTTGGAACTCTTGCTTTTTCGATGATCCAGTGAATGTTCGCAATTTGATCTCTGGTTCCTCTGCCTTTTCTAAAACAAGCTTGAACATCTTGAAGTTCATGGTTCACATACTGCTGAAGCCTGGCTTGGAGAATTTTGAGCATTACTTTACTAGCATGGGAGATGAGTGCAATTTGGTAGTTTGAGCCTTCTTTGGCATTGCCTTTCTTTGAGATTGGAATGAAAACTGATCTTTTCCAGTCCTGCGGCCACTGCTGAGTTTTCTCAATTTGCTGACTGACATATTGAGTGCAGCACTTTCACAGCATCATTTTTTTTTTTTTTGAATTTTTTTGGATTTAGCTCAACTGGAATTCAATCACCTCCACTAGCTTTGTTTGTGGTGATACTTCCTAAGGCCCACTTGACTTCACATTCCAGGATGTCTGGCTCTAGGTTAGTGATCACACTATCATGATTATCTGGATCGTGAAGATCTTTTTTGTTTAATTCTCCTGTGTATTCTTGCCACCGCTTCTTAATATCTTCTGCTTCTGTTAGGTCCATACCATTTCTTGGGTCCTTTATCGAGCCCATCTTTGCATGAAATGTTCCTTGGTATCTCTAATTTTCTTGAAGAGATCTCTAGTCTTCCCCATTCTGTTGTTTTCCTCTATTTCTTTGCATTGATTGCTGAGGAAGGCTTTCTTATCTCTCCTTGCTATTCTTTGGAACTCTGTACTCACATGGGTATATCTTTCCTTTTCTCCTTTGCTTTTTGCTTCTCTCCTTTTCACAGCTATTTGTAAGGCCTCCCCAGACAGCCATTTTGCTTTTTTGCATTTTTTTTCCCATGGGGATGGTCTTGATCCCTGTCTTCTGTACAATGTTGTGAACTCAGTCCATAGTTCTTCAGGCACTCTTTTTTTTTTTTTTCTTCTTTTTTTTCTTCAGGCACTCTTATCAGAACTAGGCTGTTAAATCTATTTCTCACTTCCACTGTATAATCATAAAGGATTTGATTTAGGTCATACCTGAATGGTCTAGTGGTTTTCCCCACTTTCTTTAATTTAAGTCTGAATTTGTCAATAAGGAGTTCATGATCTGAACCACAGTCAGCCCCTGGTCTTGTTTTTGCCCACTTTATAGAGCTTCTCTGTCTTTGGCTGCAAAGAATATAATCAATCTGATTTTGGGGTTGGTGATGTCCATGTGTAGAGTCTTCTCTCGTTGGAAGAGGGTGTTTGCTATGACCAGTGCATTCTCTTGGCCAAACTCTATTAGCCTTTGCTTTGCTTCATTCTGTACTCCAAGGCCAAAGTTGCCTATTACTCCAGATGTTTCTTGACTTCCTACTTTAGCATTCCAGTCCCCTATAATGAAAAGGACATCTTATTTGGGTGTTAGTTCTAAAAGGTCTTGTAGATCTTCATAGAACTGTTCAACTTCAGCTTCTTTAGCATTACTGGTTGCGGCATAGACTTGGATTACTGTGATATTGAATGGTTTGCCTTGGAAATGAACAGAGATCATTCTGTTGCTTTTGAGATTACATCCGGGTACTGCATTTCAGACTCTTACGTTGACTATGAGGGTTACTCCATTTCTTCTAAGGGGTTCTTTCCCGCAGTAGTAGATATAATGGTCATGTGAGTTAAATCCACCCATTCCAGTTCATCTTCATTCATTGATTGCTTGAATGTCGACGTTCACTCTTGCCATCTCCTGTTTGACCACTTCCAATTTGCCTTGATTCATGGACTTAACATTCAAGGTTCCTATGCAATATTGCTCTTTACAGAATTGGACCTTGCTTCTATTACCGGTCACATCCACAACTGGGTGTTGTTTTTTGTCTGATCCTAGACATTTGCTAGGGCTTCCCTGCTGGCTCTTTAGAGGTTAAAGCGTCTGCCTCCAGTGCGGGAGACCTGGGTTCGATCCCTGGGTTTGGAAGATCCCCTGGAAAAGGAAATGGCAAACCACTCCAGTATTCTTGCCTGGAGAATCCCATGGACAGAGAAGCCTAGCAGATTACAGTCCATGGGGTTGCAAAGAGTTGGACACGACTGAGCTACCTCACTTTAGACATTTGCTAATTCTTAGGTTTTTGGTTGTTGACTCAATTTCATTACTGATAATCGGTCTGTTCAAGTTCTTTTTCTTCCTGATTCAATCTTGGGAGATTGTACATTTCTAGGAATTTTTCTGTTTCTTTTAGATTGTCTGTTTTATTCCTGTATAGTCTTTCAGAGTAAACTCTTATGATCCTTTGTATTCTCCTTTTTCATTTCTGATTTTATTGATTTGGAGTGTCTCTCTCTTTCTTGCTGCTTGACACTCCTTTAACGTGTGTCGGTTTGGTCTGTCTTTTCAACAAACCAGCTCTTAGTTTCATTGATCTTTTCTATTTTCTAGTCTTTATTTCATTAATTTTATTATTTATCAGCTCTTTCTGCTAACGGATTTTGTTTGTTCTTTTCTTTAGATCTTTTAGATGTAAAGTTAGGCTGTGTGGATTTTTTCTTGTTTCCTGAGTTAGGCTTGTATCATTATAAACTTACCTGATAGAGCTACTTGTGTTGAGTCCCATAAATTTCTGATTGTTGTGTTTCCATTTTCATTTGTCTTCAGGTAGTTTTTGATTTTCTCTTTGATTTCATCAGTGATTCCATTGGTTGTTTAGTAGCAGGTTTAGCTTTCACGTGTTTGTGGTGTCTGGGGTTTTACTTATAGTTGATTTCTAGTCTATAACACTGTGTTTGAAAAAGATGTTTGATATGACTTCAGTCTTTTTCTAATTAATTAATTTTTTTATTGAAGAATAATTGCTTTACAGAATTTTGTTGTTTTCTTTTAAACGTGAATCAGCCATAGGTATACATATATCCCCTCCCTTTTGAAGCTCCCTCCCATCTTCCACCCCATCCCACCCGTCTAGGTTGATACAGAGCCCCTGTTTGAGTTTCCTTAGCCGTATAGCACGTTCCTGCTGGCTGTCTCTTTTACACACGGTAAGGTAAGTTTCCATGTTCCTCTCTGCATGTGCTGCACCCTCCCTTCCCCTTCCTTGTTCTCTATGTCTGTCTTCACTGCTGCCCTGGAAGTACATGCTTCAGCAACATTACTCTAGTTTTCATATATATGTACTCAGTTCAGTCCAGTCGCTCAGTTGTGCACGACTCTTTGTGACCCCATGAATTACAGTACTCCAGGCCTCCCTGTCCATCACCAACTTCCGCAGTCCACCCAAACTCATGTCTATCGAATCAGTGATGCCATCCAGCCATCTCACCCTCTGTCATCCCCTTTTCCTCCTGCCCCCAATCCCTTTCAGCATTAGGGTCTTTTCCAATGAGTCGGCTCTTCAAATCAGGTGGCCAGAGTACTGGAGTTTCAGCTTCAGCATCAGTCCTTTGAATGAACACCCAGGACTGATCTCCTTTAGGATGGACTGGTTGGATCTCCTGGCAGTCCAAGGGACTCTCAAGAGTCTTCTCCAACACCACAGTTTAAAAGCATCAATTCTTCGGCGCTCAGCCTTCTTCACAGTCCAACTCTCACATCCATACGTNGGGTTTGGAAGATCCCCTGGAAAAGGAAATGGCAAACCACTCCAGTATTCTTGCCTGGAGAATCCCATGGACAGAGAAGCCTAGCAGATTACAGTCCATGGGGTTGCAAAGAGTTGGACACGACTGAGCTACCTCACTTTAGACATTTGCTAATTCTTAGGTTTTTGGTTGTTGACTCAATTTCATTACTGATAATTGGTCTGTTCAAGTTCTTTTTCTTCCTGATTCAATCTTGGGAGATTGTACATTTCTAGGAATTTTTCTGTTTCTTTTAGATTGTCTGTTTTATTCCTGTATAGTCTTTCAGAGTAAACTCTTATGATCCTTTGTATTCTCCTTTTTCATTTCTGATTTTATTGATTTGGAGTGTCTCTCTCTTTCTTGCTGCTTGACACTCCTTTAACGTGTGTCGGTTTGGTCTGTCTTTTCAACAAACCAGCTCTTAGTTTCATTGATCTTTTCTATTTTCTAGTCTTTATTTCATTAGTTTTATTATTTATCAGCTCTTTCTGCTAACGGATTTTGTTTGTTCTTTTCTTTAGATCTTTTAGATGTAAAGTTAGGCTGTGTGGATTTTTTCTTGTTTCCTGAGTTAGGCTTGTATCATTATAAACTTACCTGATAGAGCTACTTGTGTTGAGTCCCATAAATTTCTGATTGTTGTGTTTCCATTTTCATTTGTCTTCAGGTAGTTTTTGATTTTCTCTTTGATTTCATCAGTGATTCCATTGGTTGTTTAGTAGCAGGTTTAGCTTTCACGTGTTTGTGGTGTCTGGGGTTTTACTTATAGTTGATTTCTAGTCTATAACACTGTGTTTGAAAAAGATGTTTGATATGACTTCAGTCTTTTTCTAATTAATTAATTTTTTTATTGAAGAATAATTGCTTTACAGAATTTTGTTGTTTTCTTTTAAACGTGAATCAGCCATAGGTATACATATATCCCCTCCCTTTTGAAGCTCCCTCCCATCTTCCACCCCATCCCACCCGTCTAGGTTGATACAGAGCCCCTGTTTGAGTTTCCTTAGCCGTGTAGCACGTTCCTGCTGGCTGTCTCTTTTACACACGGTAAGGTAAGTTTCCATGTTCCTCTCTGCATGTGCTGCACCCTCCCTTCCCCTTCCTTGTTCTCTATGTCTGTCTTCACTGCTGCCCTGGAAGTACATGCTTCAGCAACATTACTCTAGTTTTCATATATATGTACTCAGTTCAGTCCAGTCGCTCAGTTGTGCACGACTCTTTGTGACCCCATGAATTACAGTACTCCAGGCCTCCCTGTCCATCACCAACTTCCGCAGTCCACCCAAACTCATGTCTATCGAATCAGTGATGCCATCCAGCCATTTCACCCTCTGTCGTCCCCTTTTCCTCCTGCCCCCAATCCCTTTCAGCATTAGGGTCTTTTCCAATGAGTCGGCTCTTCAAATCAGGTGGCCAGAGTACTGGAGTTTCAGCTTCAGCATCAGTCCTTTGAATGAACACCCAGGACTGATCTCCTTTAGGATGGACTGGTTGGATCTCCTGGCAGTCCAAGGGACTCTCAAGAGTCTTCTCCAACACCACAGTTTAAAAGCATCAATTCTTCGGCGCTCAGCCTTCTTCACAGTCCAACTCTCACATCCATACGNAAGATCCCCTGGAAAAGGAAATGGCAAACCACTCCAGTATTCTTGCCTGGAGAATCCCATGGACAGAGAAGCCTAGCAGATTACAGTCCATGGGGTTGCAAAGAGTTGGACACGACTGAGCTACCTCACTTTAGACATTTGCTAATTCTTAGGTTTTTGGTTGTTGACTCAATTTCATTACTGATAATTGGTCTGTTCAAGTTCTTTTTCTTCCTGATTCAATCTTGGGAGATTGTACATTTCTAGGAATTTTTCTGTTTCTTTTAGATTGTCTGTTTTATTCCTGTATAGTCTTTCAGAGTAAACTCTTATGATCCTTTGTATTCTCCTTTTTCATTTCTGATTTTATTGATTTGGAGTGTCTCTCTCTTTCTTGCTGCTTGACACTCCTTTAACGTGTGTCGGTTTGGTCTGTCTTTTCAACAAACCAGCTCTTAGTTTCATTGATCTTTTCTATTTTCTAGTCTTTATTTCATTAGTTTTATTATTTATCAGCTCTTTCTGCTAACGGATTTTGTTTGTTCTTTTCTTTAGATCTTTTAGATGTAAAGTTAGGCTGTGTGGATTTTTTCTTGTTTCCTGAGTTAGGCTTGTATCATTATAAACTTACCTGATAGAGCTACTTGTGTTGAGTCCCATAAATTTCTGATTGTTGTGTTTCCATTTTCATTTGTCTTCAGGTAGTTTTTGATTTTCTCTTTGATTTCATCAGTGATTCCATTGGTTGTTTAGTAGCAGGTTTAGCTTTCACGTGTTTGTGGTGTCTGGGGTTTTACTTATAGTTGATTTCTAGTCTATAACACTGTGTTTGAAAAAGATGTTTGATATGACTTCAGTCTTTTTCTAATTAATTAATTTTTTTATTGAAGAATAATTGCTTTACAGAATTTTGTTGTTTTCTTTTAAACGTGAATCAGCCATAGGTATACATATATCCCCTCCCTTTTGAAGCTCCCTCCCATCTTCCACCCCATCCCACCCGTCTAGGTTGATACAGAGCCCCTGTTTGAGTTTCCTTAGCCGTATAGCACGTTCCTGCTGGCTGTCTCTTTTACACACGGTAAGGTAAGTTTCCATGTTCCTCTCTGCATGTGCTGCACCCTCCCTTCCCCTTCCTTGTTCTCTATGTCTGTCTTCACTGCTGCCCTGGAAGTACATGCTTCAGCAACATTACTCTAGTTTTCATATATATGTACTCAGTTCAGTCCAGTCGCTCAGTTGTGCACGACTCTTTGTGACCCCATGAATTACAGTACTCCAGGCCTCCCTGTCCATCACCAACTTCCGCAGTCCACCCAAACTCATGTCTATCGAATCAGTGATGCCATCCAGCCATCTCACCCTCTGTCATCCCCTTTTCCTCCTGCCCCCAATCCCTTTCAGCATTAGGGTCTTTTCCAATGAGTCGGCTCTTCAAATCAGGTGGCCAGAGTACTGGAGTTTCAGCTTCAGCATCAGTCCTTTGAATGAACACCCAGGACTGATCTCCTTTAGGATGGACTGGTTGGATCTCCTTGCAGTCCAAGGGACTCTCAAGAGTCTTCTCCAACACCACAGTTTAAAAGCATCAATTCTTCGGCGCTCAGCCTTCTTCACAGTCCAACTCTCACATCCATACGTGACCACTGGAAAAAGCACAGCCTTGACTAGACGGACCTTAGTCGGCAAAGTAATGTCTCTGCTTTTGAATATGCTATCTAGGTTGGTCATAACTTTTCTTCCAAGGAGTAAGCGTCTTTTAATTTCATGGCTTCAGTCACCATCTGCAGTGATTTTGGAGCCTCCCAAAATAAAGTCTGACACTGTTTCCACTGTTTCCCCATCTGTTTGCCATGAAGTGATGACAAGATGACCAGATGACATGATTTTGGTTTTCTGAACATTGAGATTTAAGCCAACTTTTTCACTCTCTTTTTTCACTTTAATCAAGAGGCTTTTGAGTTCCTCTTTACTTTCTGCCATAAGGGTGGTGTCCCTTGCATATCTGAGGTTATTGATATTGATCTGTGCATTAGAATGCAACATTTATGGTTCTCTTTCTGACTTACTTCACTCTGTATAATAAAATCTAGGTTCATCCAGCTTATTAGAAGTCACTCAGATGCGTTTCTTTTTATGACCGAGTAATATTCCATTGTGTATATATACCACCACTTCTTTATCCATTTATCTGTCAGTGGACGTCTAGGTTTCTTCCATGTTCTAGCTATTGTAAATAGGGCTACAGTGAACAATGGGATATATATGTCCATTTCATTTTTGGTTTCCTCACAGTATATGCCTCCCAGTGGGATTGCTGGGTCATATGCTGCTTTTATTCCTAGTTTTTAAAGGAATCTCCATGCCATCTTCCATAGTGGCTGTATCAATTTACATTCCCACCAACAGTGCAAGAGCATACTCTCTTCTCCACACCTTCTCCATCATTTATTGTTTGCAGACTTTTGGTGATGGCCATTCTGACCAGTGTGAGGTGATATCTCATTGTAGTTTTGATTTGCATTTCTCTAATAATGAGTGATGTTGAGCATGCTTTCATGTGTTTGTTAGACATCTGTATGTCTTCTTTGGAGAAATGCCTTTTTTCCTGCTTTTTGATTGGGTTGGTTGGTTTTCTGGTATTGAGTTTTATGAGCTACTTGTATATTTTCGAAATTAATCCTTTGTCAGTTGTTTCGTTTGCTGTTGTTTTCTCCCATTCTGAGGGTTGTCTTTTCACCTTGCTTATAGGTTCCTTTGCTGTGCAAAAGTTTTAAAGTTTGATCAGGTCCCACTTGTTTACTTTTGTTTTTATTTCTGTTACTCTTGGAGGTGGGTCATAGAGGATTTTTGCTTTGATTTATGTCATCGAGTGTTCTGGCTATGTTTTTCTCTAAGAGTTTACAGTTTCTGGTCTTACATTTATGTCTTTAATCCATTTTGAGTTTTATCTTTGTGTATGGTGTTAGGAAGTGTTCTAATTTCATTCTTTAACATGTAACTGTCCAATTTTCCCATTTATTGAAGAGGCTGTCTTTGCCCCACTGTATGTTCTTGACTCTTTTGTCAAAAATAAGGTACCATTGGGAGATCGTGTACACCTGTGGCTGATTCATGTCAATGTATGGCAAAACCAATACAGTATTGTAAAGTAGAATAAAGTATTAAAAAAAAAAATAAGGTACCCATAGGGCATGGGTTTATTTTGGGGCTTTCTATCTTGTTCCGTTGGTCTTATATTTCTATGTTTGTGCCAGTACCATACTGTCTTGATGACTGTAGCTTTGAAATATAATCTGAAGTCAGGAAGGTTTATTCCTTCAACTCCATTCTTCTTTCTCAAGACTGCATTGGCTATTAGGGGTCTTTTGTGTTTCCATATGAATTGTGAAATTATTTGTTCTAGTTATGTGAAAATGCTACTGGTAATTTGGTAGGGATCACATTGAATCTGGAGATTGCATTTGGTAGTATTGTCATTTTCACAATATTGATTCTTCCTACCCAGGAAAATGGAATGTCTCTCCATCTGTTTATGTCATCTTTGATTTCTTTCATCAGTATCTTATAATTTTCTGTTTATAGCTCTTTTGTCTCTTTAGGTAAGTTTATTCCTTGATATTTAATTCTTTTTGTTGCAGTGGTGAATGGGATTGATTCCTTAATTTCTCTTTCTAATTTTTCATTGTTAGTGTATAGAAATGCATGTATTGATTTTGTATCCTGCAACTTTGCAAAATTCACTGATTAGATCTAGTAATTTTCAGACTCTTAGGGTTTTCTGTGTACAGTATCATGTCATCTGCAAACATTGAGAGCTTTACTTCTTTTCCGATCTGGATTACTTTTATATCTATTTCTTCTCTGATTGCTATAGCTAGGAATCCCAGAACTATGTTGAATAATAGTGGTGAAAGTGGACACTCTTGTCTTGTTCCTTATAGGGGGATTCCTTTCAGTTTTTCACCATTGAGAAAAATGTTTGCTGTAGACTTACATGGGCTTTACTGTGTTGAGGTAGATTCCTTCTGTGCCCATTTTTTGAAGAGTTTTAATCATAAATGGGTACTGAGTTTTGTCACAGGCTTTTTCTGCATCTATTGAAATTATCATATGGTTTTTATCTTTGAATTTAATACGGTGTGTTACATTGATTTGCATATATTGAAGAATCCTTGCATCCCTGGAATAAACCCAGCTTGATCATGGTGTATGAGCTTTTTGATATGTTGCTGAATTCTGTTTGCTAAAATTTTGTTGAGGATTTTTGCATCTCTGTTCATCAGAGATACTGGCCTGTCGTTTTCTTTTTTTGTGTTGTCTTTGTCTGGTTTTGGTATCTGGGTGACAGTGGCCTCATAGAATGAGTTTAGAAGTATTCCTTCCTCTGCAGGTTTTTTGAAAGAGTTTTAGAAGGATAGGCATTAGCTCTTCTGTAAATGTTTGATAGAATTCTCCTGTGAAGCCATCTGGTCCTGGGCTTTTGTTTTGGGAGAGATTTTTGATCATAGCTTCAATTTCAGTGCTTGTAGTTGGTTTGTTCATAATTTCTATATCTTCCTGGTTCAGTCTTGGAAGATTGAACTTTTCTAAGACTCTGTCCATTTCTTCCAGGTTATGCATTTTATTGCCGTATAGTCTCTTATAATCTTTTGTATTTCTGCATTGTCCATTGTAACCTCTCCTTTTTCATTTCTAATTTTGTTGATTTGATTCTTTTTTTCTTGATGAATCTGGCCTAAGGTTTGTCAATTTTGTTTATCTTCTCAAAAAAACCAGCTTTTAATTTTATTAATCTTTACTATTGTTTCTTTCATTTCTTTCAGTTTGTTTCTGTTCGGATCTTTATGATTTCTTTCCTTCTGCTAATTTTGTGGGTTTTTTTTTTTGGTTCTTTTTCCAGTTGTTTTAGGTATAAGGTTAGGTTGTCTATTCCATGTTTTTCTTCTTTTTTGAGGTAGGATTGTATTGCTATAAGCTTCCCTCTTAGAACTGCTTTTGCTGCATCCCATAGGTTTTGAGTTGTCATGTTTTCATTGTCATTTGTTTCTTGAAAGTTTTCGATTTCCCTTTTGATTTCTTCAGTAACCTGTTGGTTACTTAGAAATGTATTGTTTAATCTCCATGTCTTTGTGTTTCTTACAGCTTTTTTCTTGTAATTGATACCTAGTCTCATAGAGTTGTGGTCAGAGAAGATGCTTGATAAGATTTTAATTTTCTTATATTTACTGAGGTTTGATTTGTGACCCAAGATGTGGTCTGTCCTGGAGAATGTTCCATGTGCACTTGAGAAGAAGGTGTATTGCTTTGCATTTGGATGGAATGGCTTCAAGATATCAATGAGATCCATCCCATCTACTGTATTTGAGACTTGTGTTTCCTTATTCATTTTCTGTTTTGATGCTGTGTCCATTGGTGTGAGTGGGGCGTTAAAGTCTCCTACTATTATTGTGTTCCTATCAGTTTCTCCTTTTATGTCTGTTAGTATTTGTCTTATGTATTGAGGTGCTCTTATGTTGTGTACATAGATATTTACAGTTGTTACGTCTCCCTTGATCATTATGTAGCATCCTTCCTTATCTCTTATTATCTTCTTTATTTTAAGGTCTATTTTGTCTGATATGAGAATTGCTACTCCAGCTTTCTGTTGCTTCCCATTTGCCTGGAATGTATTTTTGCATCCTCTCACTTTCAGTCTATATGTGTCTTTAGGTCTGAAGTGGGTTTCTTGTAGGCAGCATATATATGGGTCTTGTTTTTGTATCCATTCAGCCAGTCTCTGTCTTTTGGTTGGACAATTTAATCCATTTACATTTAAAGTAATTATTGATACATATGTTCCCATTGCCATTTTCTTAATTGTTTGGGGTTGATTTTGTAGATCTTCTTCCTTCTCTTGTGTTTGTTGACTATATAAGTCCCTTTAACATTTGTTTTAAAGCTGTTTTGGTGGTGCTGAATTCTTGTAACTGTTGCTTGTCTGAAAAGCTTTTTGTTTCTAGATAATTTTAAACGAGATCCTTGCTGGGTAGAGTAATCTTGGTTGTAGATTTTTCCCTTTCAGTACTTTAAATATATCCTGCCATTCCCTTCTGGGCTGCAGAATTTGTGCTGAAAGATCAGCTGTTAAATGTATGGGGTTTCCCTTGTGTGTTATTTGTTGCTTTTCCCTTGCTGCTTTTAATATTCTTACTTTGTGTTTAGTCTTAGTTTGATTAGTATGTGTCTTAGCATGTTTCTCCTTGGGTTTATCCTGTATGGCACTGTTTGTGCCTCTTGGACTTGATTGACTATTTTGTTTTCCATGTTGGGGAAATTTTCAACTATCATATCTTAAAAATTTTTCTCATACCCTTTTTCTCTTTTTCTGGGAGTCCTATAATTTGAATGTTGGTGCGTTTGATATTGTCCCAGAGGTCTCTGAGACTGTCCTGAGTACTTTTCATTCTTTTTACTTTATTCTGCTCTTCAGAATTTATTACCACCATTTTATGTTCCTGCTCACTGATTTGTTCTTCTTCAGATATTCTGCTATAGATTCCTTCCAGAGTATTTTTAATTTCAGTAATTGTGTTGTCTCTGTATGTTTATTCTTTAATTCTTCTAGGTGTTAATTGATTCTTGCATTTTCTCCATTTTGTTTTCAAGGTTTTTGATCATTTTTACTATCGTTATTTTGAATTCTTTTTCAGGTAGTTTGCCTATTTCCTCTTCATTTTTTTGGACTTCTGTGTTTCTAGTTTGTTCCTTCATTTGTGTAGTATTTCTCTACCTTTTCTTTTTTTTTTTTTTTAAACTTACTGTGTTTGAGGTCTTCTTTTCCCAGGTTTCAAGGTTGAATCCTTTCTTCCTTTTGGTTTCTCCCCTCCTAAGGTTGGTTCAGTGGTCTGTGTAAGCTTTGTCTAGGATGAGATTTGTGCTGAGTTTTTTTGTTTGTTTGTTTTTCCTCTGGTGGGCAAGGCTGAATGAGATCATATTCCTGTCTGCTGATGATTGGGTTTGTATTTTTGTTTTGTTTGTTGTTTAGATGAGGCATCCTGCACAGAGTGCTACTGTTGGTTGGGTGATGCTGGGTCTTGTATTCAAGTGGTTTCCTTTGTGAGACTTCTCACTATTTGATACTCCCTAGTGGGGTCTTGGAGTCAGGGCTTGACCTCCCTGAGCCCAAAGTCTCAGGGCTTGATCTCTGGTCAGGAACGAAGATTCTACAAGTGGTTTGTTAGGGCATTAAGTAATATTAAAAGAAATACCCCAAAACGAGATACCAAAGATGAACCCCAGACAAATGACAGTTATAAAGTCAGGCAAATAATTAAAATAATGGAATATACATATATACATATACACCCATAAGCAAAATGAAGACAGTCCAACTAAAACAAAGTACACAGTAGATTGAGACTGTGAACAAAGGAAATAAAAAATTATATTTACCAGTTAAGAAGAAGACTAACTAAAGCACATACCAGAAAACAAAACTAAAGCAAGGCACCAAGTGGGGAGTAGAGTAATGAAAACAAAACTAAAAAATACGTTGAGAGGAAAGAAAGGAAAGAGTAGTTAAATAGAGGTAGATGAGGAAGATTTATATACATTAAAGATTAACTGCAAGGGGAAAAGAACAGTAGGAAAAGCAAACAAAGGAATAAATGTAGAAAAATTAATAGGTTTAAGAAATTTAAAATTAAAGAGAAAAGGAAAAAAAAAAGGAAAACTCCACAGAATTGCAAAAGCCCAATATTTAGGTTTATTACAATAATAAAAAATGTGACTGAGGAAGAAAAAAATAAAGCCCAAAAGCATAATTAGATTTCATAGTGCCAATAAAATCGACAACTACAACAGAGGGGAATAAGGACAAAGGACAGAAATCAAAAAGAATCTGTAGAACAAGTCAAAACATAAGAATAATGAGTGTTTTTCTTGAGTCATTGCTGTCACAGTCCTTTCCCTTGCTGGGAGTGACAGTCTACCTCACCTCCCTAGGGTGCCCTCCAACACTGTGCTGATCTCTGGACCTGCTGTGGGGGCAGCTCAGGTTCTAATCTGGTCCTTCTCCTGTGTGTTCTTGCCTCCAATATCCGTATCTATCAGAACTAGTGCATTTTCTTTTGTGGGAGATCTTATTGTTCTTTTATATATTCCATAGACACAGAATCTGTCTAGTTTTCGTGTGGATTTCATCTGCAGCTTGTACAGCTGGTGGGAAGGTTTTGGCTCTTCTTCCTTAGCCACACTGCCCTGGGTTTCAATTGCGGTTTTATTTCCACCTCTATATGTGGGTCGTCTACTGGGGTTTGCTCCTGAGTCTGCCCTGGAGGGTTTGGGTTTGCTCTGTGAGGGCCAGGTGTGGGGGAGGTGGTGCAGCTGCTTGGATCGCAGGGGTTCTGGCAGCACCAGGTCCTCAGGGGGATTGATGGTTAAGGCAGCAGGAAATATAGTGCTCTAGGAGGGTATGGCAACCAGTATTGGCCAATACGCTCCAGTATTTTTGCCTGGAGAGCCCCCTTGACAGAGAAGCCTGGCAGGCCACAGTCTACCGGGTCACAGAGCTGGAAACGACCAAAGCAATCCTGCGTGCATAGATGCAAGATTTTTCTTGCCTGTGGCAGCTCTGCCCCAGTGAGAGTTGAGCATGAAGGTGGTGCAGCTGCTTGGCTTGCAGGGACCCTGGCAGTGCACAGTGGACTGCTCCAGCCATAGGAGTTATGGCCCTATCAGAGTCTCTCTTGGAGCCTCTTGTAGCTGGCGATCAGAAGGCCTCTTTGGCCATTCTTTCTTCGTAGCTCCGCCCGTTCAGGCACTTAAAGGGCTCTATTTCCTGGAGTCCTTCTCTGTTGTTCGGAGCATCAGGCACATAGAGGACCCCCCCTGGCTGGAGTCTTACTCTGTAGATTAGCATGTGAGGCACTTAAAGCGGCCCTGTGGGTGGGGTCCTACACTGTAGTTCAGTGTGTCAGGCATTTGGTGGGCCAGTCTTTCCATTATTCAGCTGCCGATGCTGACCTGTTGGGAGAGAGGCTATGGTGCTGGTTCCACCCCTTACGCTTGACTCAGCAGTATTGCCTTGCTTCCATGGCTGCCCAGCTTTCCTTCAGTCATTTCCCACCACAATCTCTGCCCTCACATACTTCTCTCGGCAGCCCTCGCCCTGGGATTGCTCCACAATCCATAAACTACAGCTTCCAGCCGCTGCACCTTCCTGGGGACCTGCGTCGGTATCCAGGGTATGCATGGCTGCGGCAAGGACTGTCTGATTCTCTTCCCGTTTAGCCTGCCACAGATTATCTTTTTCACTCTCAGCCTTAAATGTTTCTCCTCTGACTCAGACAGTTCCTCCAGTGTGGGAATCGGACCCCTGCTTCAGTTCCCCCATCCACTGAGGGCAGGTCCAGTCCTGGTAACACTCCTATTTTTCCCCCTAGTTCCTTCATCATACCAAGTTTTGTGTGGCTCTACATATTCTTTCCCACTGGTCAGGTACTCCTATCCACTCTCAGCTGGTGTTCCTCATGCACATCTGTGTGTAAAGGTGTATTCCTGATGTACCCGTGGAGAGAGATGTACTCCACATCCACCTACTCCTCCTCTGTCTTGTTCTCAACAGCTGATTTCAGTCTTAAGATTTATAGTGACCTGCTTTGTCACCAAGCTTATGATCTGTCATTGAGATATTCCTTGTGCACTTGAGAAGAATGTGCATTCTGATGCTTTTGAATAACAGGGACGACGGAGGATGAGGTGGTTGGATGGTGTCACCAACTCAGTGCTGCAGTGCATGGGGTCACAAAGAGTTGCACGCAACTGAGCGACTGAACTGATGAACAGCATAGTTTTTTCTTTTTGGGGAGTTTTTTAAAATTTATTTTTTAATCAAGGTATATTTGTGTCACAATATTGTCGTGGTTTCTGCCATACATGAGCATGAATCAGCCATGGGTATGCATATGTCCCCTTCCTCTTGACCCTCCCTCCCACCTCCCACCGCATCCCACCCTTCTAGGTTGTCACAGAGTACAAATTGGAGCTCCCTGAGTCGTACAGCGGATTCCCGCTGGCTGTTTGTGTTGCATGTGGTAATGTGTGTGTTCTCACGCTGCTCTCTCCGTTCCTCCCACCCTCTCCTTTCCCTTCTCCTGCCACACCCTTAGGTCTGTTCTCTGCGTCTGCTCCTCTGTTGCTGCCATGCACATAGGTTCATCAGTACCATCTTTCTAGATTCTCTCTCTATATATGTTAATACACAAGATTTGGTTTTCTCTTTCTGACTTTATTATATATAGTGGGCTCGAGGTTCATCCACCTTATTAGAACTGACTCAGATGCATTCATTTTTATGACTTGAGTAATATTCCATTGTATACATGTAGCACAACTTTTTTTACTCCATCTGTCAGTGGACATGCAGCTTGCTTCCATGTCTTGGCTAACGTGATAGTGCTGCAGTGATCATTGCGTTGAACATGAGTCTTTTTCTATTATGGTCTTCTCATGATAAATGCCCAGTAGTGGCGTGATGTATTGTTTTAAGGCCAGTGTTTCCTTACTGGTTTTCTGTTTGGGTGATCCATCCGTTGATGTAAGTGGGGTGTAAAGTTCCCTAGTGTTATTACGTTGCTGTCGGTTTCTTTGTTAATGTTTCTGTGTGTGTGCTGCTGTGTTAGGTGCACATATATTTACAGTTATTATATTTCTTCTTTTGTCTCTTTTGGTTGTATCATGCGGCTTGTGGGACCCCTACCAGAGACTGAACTTCGGCTTCAGCAGTGAAAACCCCACGAACTAACCACTGGAGAACCAAGGAATTCCCTGTATCTTTTTTGATTGATCATTTTATCATTATGTAATTTCCTTCTTTGTCTCTTGTTACAGTCTTTGTTATAAAGTCTGATTTCTCTGATGTAAGTATTGCTGTCCCAACTTTCTTTTTGTTTTCATTTGTGTTGAATACCTTTTCCATCCTCTCACTTTCAGTCTTTTTGTATCTTTCATCCTGAAGTGAGTCTCTTGTGGACAACATTTTTATGGGTCTTATTTTTTCATCCACTCAGGTATTCTTTGTCTTTAATTAGAGCATTTAGTCTATTTACATTGAAAGCAATTATTGATAAATTTGCACTTATTGTAGTTTGGTTAATTGTTTTGAGGTTTTTATAGTTGTATTCTTCTTCTGTTCTCTTATGATTTGATGACCATCTTTAGTGTTTAGTGTCAGTTTTTTTGATACGTATGTGTGTGTATGCTCAGTCATGTTCAACTCTTTGTGACCTTAAGTACAGTAGCCCACCAGGCTCTTCTGTCCATGGGACTTTCCAGGGAAAAAAATGGAGTGGATTGCCATTTGCATCTCTAGGGGATTTTCCTGATCCAAGGACTGAACCTTCGTCTCCTGAGTCTCCTCCAGTGGCAGGCAGATTCTTTACCACTAAGCCACCTGAGAAGCCCTTTTTTGGTATATGTGTGTATTATAGATTTTTTGGTTTTTGGCTACTATAAAGTTTATATATAGCACCTTTATATGTGTGTGCTTATTTTAAGTCGATTTTAAGTTCAAATGCATTCCTACAACCCTGAATTTTTACTTCTTTCTTTTTTTTTCCTTTTGACTGTGCTGGGTCTTCATTGCTGCTTCCAGGCTTTCTCTAGTTGTGGCAAGAGGGGGCTACGCTAGATTACGGCGTGCAGGCCTCTCATTGCGGCAGCTTCTTGTGTTGCAGAGTGTAGGCTCGTGGTGTGTGGGCTCAGTAGCCGTGTTGTGTTGGCTGTGTTGGTCCATCGCTTGTGGCATCTTCACGGACCAGGGATTGAACCTCTGTCCCCTCCTTTGACAAGTGGAGTCTTAACTACTGTACCACCAGGGAAGTGCCTTGTTTAATGTTTTTGACATCATATTTTGCACTTTTTGTTTTGTATTTCTCGATTATTTACTGTTGATATGATTTTACTACCTTTGTTGTTTAACATTCCTACTAGCTTTATAAGTGGTTGATCTGTTACCTTTACTGTATGTTTGCCTTTACTGGTAAAATTTTTTATTTTGTAATTTTCATTTTTCTAGTTTTAATCTTTTCTTTTTTTGCTTAAATACTTTTAAATTTTACTGTAAAGCTAGTTTACTTGTGCTGAATTCTTCTAGCTTTTATTTGTAAAATGAACTCGTCATCAAATCTGAATGCCTTGCTGGATAGGGTATTTTTGGCTGTAGGTTTTTTCCCTTTCACCACTTAAAATATATCATACCACTCCTTTCTGACCTGCAAAGTTTTTGTTAAGAAGTGATATGGTAGTCTTTTGGGAGTTTCCTTGTAGGTAACTGGTTGTTTTTCCTTTTTAATTGCTTGGAAAATTGTTTTTCTTTGAGTTTTGCCTTTTTCATTATATTTTGTCTCATTGTGTATATTTTTGGGATAATCAGTTTTGAGACCTGGATGTCTTTTGTTTTCACCCAGGTTAGGGAAGTGTAGACAGATTGGGGCTTCCCGATGCCACTAGTGGTAAAGAACCCACCTGCCACTGCAGGGAGATATAAGAGACTTGGGTTTGGTTCATGGGTTGGGAAGATCCCCTGGAGAAGGGAATGGCCCCACATTCCAGTATGCTTGCCTGGAGAATGTCATGGATAGAGGAGCCTGGTGAGCTACAGTCCTTAGGGTCACACAGAGTCAGACACAACTGATAAGACTTAGCACACATGCACAGGAAAGTTTTCAGTTATTATTTCTTCAGGTAAGTCCTGTGTCCTTTTTTCTTTTTCTGGAACGTCCATAATGTGAAATTTCGTGTGCTTGATGTTGTTTCCAAAGTCTGTCTTTCTTTTGTTTCTTTGACCATACCTTATAGCATATGGGATCTTAGTACCTTGACCAGGAATCAGACCCATGTCCCCTGCAGTGGAAGCGTAGAATCTTGACCAGTGGACTATGAGGGAAAACCCTGAGATTTCTTAAACTATCTTTCAGTTCAGTTCAGTTCAGTCGCTCAGTCGTGTCCAACTCTTTGCGACCCCATGAATCGAAGCATGCCAGGCCTTCCTGTTCATTACCATCTCTCAGAGTTCACTCAGACTCACGTCCATCGAGTCCGTGATGCCATCCAGCCATCTCATCCTCGGTCCTCCCCTTCTCCTTGTGCTTCCAATCCCTCCCAGCATCAGGGTCTTTTCCAGTGAGTCAGCTCTTTGCATGAGGTGGCCAGAGTACTGGAGTTTCAGCTTTAGCATCATTCCTTCCAAGGAAATCCCAGGGCTGATCTCCTTTAGAATGGACTGGTTGGATCTCCTTGCAGTCCAAGGGACTCTCAAGTGTCTTCTCCAACACCACAGGTCAAAAGCATCAATTCTTCGGCGCTCAGCCTTCTTCACAGTCCAACTTTCGCATCCATACATGACCACAGGAAAAAACCATAGCCTTGACTAGATGGACCTTAATCTGCAAAGTAATGTCTCTGCTTTTGAATATACTATCTATGTTGGTCATAACTTTTCTTCCAAGGAGTAAGCGTCTTCTAATTTTATGGTTGCAATCACCATCTGCAGTGATTTTGGAGCCCCCCAAAATAAAGTCTGACACTGTTTCCA